>JAWNNK010001072.1:0-61250 GCA_035045065.1 Hirtodrosophila trivittata | reverse complement strand
ATTGTATATCGTAGGTAATTTAGGAATTCGAATAGAAGAGTGTAGGGGTGACAGCAACATTGGAAAAGATTGGTTATAGGCTTGCACATGGGTCAGATAACTTTTTTGTATGCACGGTAAGTATCACTATTGGCATATTTGAGATGTAGATTGAAAGTATTTTGTAATCTGACACACTTATTTATTGCGTTTATGATTTTATTGCAAATTATGTAAGAAAATTTTATTTCAACTAGCAGCTTCTAAATACCCTAAACAACTAAAAAAATAAAAATACTTTAATTTGATATTTCTTACACATGTTATCTAAGGGATAACATGCAGACGTAATGAGTATTGTATACGTAGTAGTAAGTATTCCTGCAAGTTGATTTTTTGCCACTTTTTTCAACGGAAAAGTCTCAGTCTTAGCACATGTTTATATTAGCATATTCATAATATGCTTAAAATTCAATAACGATCACATAATAACACAAAAATTATTCAAAAATTGATTTAACATTATTCTGTTAGCGGCATTGCAGCGACTGGTTTGAAAAGTGTGTGTGGGTTCAGTAACATAATACTACCAATTCGTACGAGTACATGTTTTCCAATTATTTGCGATTAGTAGCGAAAACAACATATATTTGTATTTATACATGTTGAAAAATATGTTGGGAGGGATTGGGAGTGAGAAGCCAAGGTAAAGTGACTGATTGCTTTCAACTTGGTGACTGCCAGCATGATCCTTGTGCTTTCTTTCTTCAAGTCGACGCACTACCTCCACGTGGTCCCTCCTGGATTACCACTCAATACCCATTGGGTGGTAAACCAAAGCGCGCGGCGGGCTTCGTAAACCTCTAAATTAGGTTTTGGCGTAGGACTTGAGATCCATCCATGGAAAAAAAAACTCACTCAATGAAAGATGCAGAAATTGCCTCGGAAACGACCCCAAACAACGTTGACGACCACCGCAAACGAAAAAAGGACTATGATTTGAGAGTATGCACCTGGAATGTACGTTCACTGTACAGATCCGGTGCTGCTCAACAGCTAGCAGATACCCTCAAAAAATGCAAGACCGACATTACCGCTATCCAGGAAATGCGATGGATGGGACAGGGCTGCAAGAAGAGGAACAACTGTGACATATACTACAGCTGCCATCCAGAAAGGCATGGATTTGGCTGTGGATTTGTTGTGGGAGCCAGACTCCGAAACCGAGTATCTCACTTTGTGCCAATAAGTGAGAGAATTGCAACGATCCGGATTACTACCAAATTCTTCAACATCAGCCTGATCTGTGCGCATGCCCCAACGGAGGACAAAGACGATGGCACGAAGGACACCTTCTACGCGGAGCTTGACCGTGTATATGGCCGCTGTCCAACTCATGACATTAAAATCCTACTTGGAGACTTTAATGCCAAGATTGGACGGGAAGGTGTTTTTGGTGCAACCGTCGGGCAGTATAGCCTACATGAGACCACCGCGAGCAATGGTCATAGGTTAATAGGCTTTGCAGCAGCGCACAACATGGTAGTACGTAGTACAGGATTCCGTCATCTGGATATACACAAGGCAACCTGGTTGTCCCCTGATCGACTGACCCGTAATCAGATTCATCATGTTGTGATCGATGCAAGACATGCATCTAACATACTTGACGTTCGAACTTGTCGGGGTCCAAACATTGACTCTGACCATTACCTTGTTGCAGCTAAGGTTCGCGCACGGCTATGTGTTGCGAAATAGCACGTCGAAGTATGTCAAGAAAGCTGGACATCGGAAGGCTGCAATCACAACAGACGAAGGATGCATTCTCCACACGACTTTCTAACCTACTATGCCAAACAATCTCAAACAAAATGCTAGCGATATGTGGGCGCACATATCGCACTCACTACGAGCTTCAGCGGAGGAAGTGCTTGGATTCCAACGCCCCCCAACTAGGAATCCATGGTACGACCAAGAGTGCTGGGAAGCTACTAGAAAGAAGGACGCGGCCTATAGGCGAACACTTCAATCTGGAGCTACTCGGACAGTAGTAGAGACGTACAGGGCTAAGAGAAGGGAGGAAAAGCGCCTTTTTAAACGCAAGAAAAGAGAATTAGAAAGGCTGGAGTGTGAGAGAATCGAGTGTAGCAGAAGCAGGAATGATGCCCGTGACTTTTACCAGAGGGTAAAACGCCTTACCCAAGGGTACAGAGCTGGAGGGCTCGCCTGCAGAGATGATGATGGAAACCTGGTCACAGATGCAAGGATCGCGTTAAGGTTATGGAGGGATCACTTCTCAAGTCTTTTGGAGGGCCATGACTTGGATGCTAATTCTGGAGAAAGTGATTCACAAACCCCAATCAACGACGAGGTCGATATACCGACCCCTAGCCATGCTGAAGTCAAGGCCGCAATACAGCGGCTGAAGAACAATAAAGCTGCAGGTGCTGATGGCTTGTCAGCTGAATTGTTCAAGGCTGGAGGCGAAGAGTTGGTAAGGTGTATGCACCAACTCTTATGCGATGTATGGCTAGTGGAGAGCATACCCGATGATAGGAACCTTAGATTGATCTGTCCTGTCCTGAAGAAGGGTGATGCCACGCTGCGGGCAAATTACCGTGGCATCAGTCTACTGCCAGTGGCATATAAGGTTCTGACGAGCGTACTGTGTGAAAGGTTGAAACCATTTTCTGAGGCACTGATTGGACCTTATCAGTGTGGTTTCAGACCTGGTAGGTCCACCATCGACCAAATATTCACACTGCGCCAGATCCTGGAGAAATCGCACGAGAGTCGGATTGACACCCACCATCTTTTTGTTGACTACAAGGCTGCTTTTGATAGCCCACAGCGAGATCGCCTGTACACCGCCATGTCTGAGCTTGGTATTCCTGCGAAGCTAATATGGCTTTGCAGAATGACATTGAGCAACACCAGCAGCTCTGTTAAGGTAGGAAATGACCATTCCGAATCCTTTAATACCAAGCGTGGTCTCAGACAAGGTGATTCGCTGTCTTGTATGCTTTTCAATCTACTGATGGAGAGTATTATAAGAATAGCTGACGTTCCTCGGACTGGCACGATATTGACATCCAGATGTGTCCAGCTGCTTGGGTATGCCGATGATATTGATATCATTGGGCGTCTCAAGCGAGATGTAACGGGAGCTTTTGGTGCTATTGAAAGGGAATCGGCTAAAGTAGGGCTTCGTGTGAACATGGTGAAAACAAAGTTTATGGCATGCTCCAGCAGAAAATCGAGGCGCCTTGATTCTCAATTGGTTGCAGGGAGCTATAGCTTTGAGGCCGTGAAGGAGTTTGTGTACCTTGGCTCCACCATGACAGGCGATAACAATGTTGTCCTTGAAATTAAAAGAAGAATTACATCTGCCAACCGGTGCTACTTTGGGCTCAGTAGGCAAATGAACAGCAGAGCCCTCGCTCGTCGGACAAAAATAACACTCTACAAGACGCTCATCCTTCCGGTGCTTCTGTATGGAGCAGAAGCCTGGACAGTTACACAAACGGATGCAGCTGCTCTTGGAGTGTTCGAGCGAAAAATTCTTCGAAAAATCTTCGGTCCGATATACGTTAGTGGTACATATCGTATCAGATGGAACCACGAGCTGTATGAGCTCTACGGGCACATTGATGTGGTCAAGCGAATTCACATTATGAGACTTCGTTGGCTAGGTCATGTTGCTCGTATGGATGAACAAGCTCCAGCTCGTAAGGTATTTGATGCGGTAGTTGTTGGACAACGAAGGAGGGGAAGACCCCGGCTACGATGGCAAGACCAAGTGACGGAAGCCCTGGCGTCACATGGTATTACCAATTGGAGAAGACGCGCACAGAGCAGGAGCGTGTGGAGGGAGATTGTGCATCAGGCTGTACCTCGTTAGAAGTGTAAATGCCAATTAATAATAATAAATCTATTAGCGGAAAAGTGAGGGAGGAAATATCAAAATTAGAAGAAAAAAACTGGACCTGCGTATGGTATTTAAGAGCCTACATGGTATGTCCTAAAAATAAAATACACATTATATTATCTTTGAAATTCATTATTTATTTAAAATAAGTTCCATTTTAAAGGTTTTTTTTATCATTCATAGAAATGTGCTTAAATATTGGTTTTGAGTTTTGGAAATAAAAAATAGTCGCAATGTTATGACCAGGTGAACACGGAGGGTTGATGAAAGATATTTTTTTATCAACAGTTCACGAATCACTTGTCTGGTCTTGGGACGTGGTGTATTATCGTGCAATAAAAACATCTGTTTTCCTGCTGGATATTCAGTTCTATCACGACTAAATCTTCTCGACAAACGATGTAAAACACATTAATAGTTTGACCTTCTGGGAAAAATTTAACATTTTCGCAGCAAAATATGCATCGATTCCAATGTTTTCACGGAATTTTTCCACCAATTCAATATGAATTGTCAAGTTAAATTCTCATGACAATTTTTAAATAGTCTAAGCCACGTATAAATTTAAGTACAACTCGTACAATCATCACCATTAACTTTTTTCATTAATTCATATATCTCTGAGCATTTTTTTTCAAGCTTCACACAAAATGTTATAATTGCTCTTCCATTTTGTTTTTGTACCAATAGAACATTTTTTCTTTTATTGAAATGGCTGTCACTTTAACATCTGTCATTCGATTTACATGTTGTTAGCTGCGCTTGACAAAGGATGAATGTCTGTTTTTAATATTTTGAATTTTCAATAGATGGCGCAGCATGTTGCATGATTTTAATATAAAGTTTTTTGAACACACTGTGCTTATACCAAAATTTGTGTATGTATCTTTTATAATCTAGGAAATCCACGAGATTCACGTATGTCTTTTAATTAGGCTTATTTAATATTTCCCCCGCATCAACGCAAACGAAAAATGTTTTTTATGCACAATTTTATTGCTTGATTTTTTTATTTTTGATACGCATACGAGTATATTATGTTGTCTTGATTTGAACTATACATGTATATGTATATATATGTATATGTATTGTATATCGTAGGTAATTTAGGAATTCGAATAGGAGAGTGTAGGGGTGACAGCAACATTGGAAAAAATTGGTTATAGACTTGCACATGGGTCAGATAACTTTTTTGTATGCACGGTAAGTATTACTATTGGCATATTTGAGATGTAGATTGAAAGTATTTTGTAATCTGACACACTTATTTATTGCGTTTATGATTTTATTGCAAATTATGTAAGAAAATTTTATTTCAACTAGCAGCTTCTAAATACCCTAAAAAACTGCCACAAACGTCAGAAATGAACTGTTATATACTGCTCGCTTATAAACTTGTTGTTAGTCACATAGCTACTCAAGAAGGTGAATTTCCATTTTACTCATAATTTTAGAAAATGAGTGAGAGTGTTATGCTTTAATGTGCGAGATATTAAAAGCGGCACGCAATCTAAAAGTAAACTAAGAAATACAGAACAATAATACAGACCACAATTATTAACGGTCACAACAGATTAGATAGGTTTTTGCTAAAAAAAAATAAAAATACTTTAATTTGATATTTCTTACACATGTTATCTAAGGGATAACATGCAGACGTAATGAGTATTGTATACGTAGTAGTAAGTATTCCTGCAAGTTGATTTTTTGCCACTTTTTTCAACGGAAAAGTCTCAGTCTTAGCACATGTTTATATTAGCATATTCTTAATATGCTTAAAATTCAATAACGATCACATAATAACACAAAAATTATTCAAAAATTGATTTAACATTATTCTGTTAGCGGCATTGCAGCGACTGGTTTGAAAAGTGTGTGTGGGTTCAGTAACATAATACTACCAATTCGTACGAGTACATGTGTTCCAATTATTTGCGATTAGTAGCGAAAACAACATATATTTGTATTTATACATGTTGAAATATACTTCGAATAATTTTCTTCATTCCAACATAATCAATTTTTGGTGATAAGTAGTACCTAAAATTACTGTTCTCAGTCTAAATAATATTACGTCAAAACGAAAAAGGCTAATTAAATTATTTTTGGAATATTACAAGGGTTTTTTTTATTTATGGAAGTCATGTAGGAGATCAGCTTATCTATATAGCACATCCACACTAGCTTGCACGTTAGCACGTAGTACGTCCTTTCACTAGTGCAAATTTGTTTATATTCTACTCCAAAGTGACGGTTTTTCAATTTTCGCAAAATTAAACAACCTGCATGCTCTGTTGTAGTACGTTTTTTGCTTGTTTAGACTTTTAACCTATAAAGGTGGCGAATAAGAGGCTATTGAAGTATTGCAAAAGGCAGTACGCAGCAACTCCAACCACATAAAGTATATACAGTGTTATATAGAATCAATAGGCCAGTCGAATTATTCATATCCGTCTGTCTGTCTGCCAGCCTGTTTGTGTGCAAGCGTGAATCTCAGAGACTATAAGAGCTATAGATACTAAGTTTGTTAAGAGTTCCTGTATTTCATACCCAGATCAAATTTACTTAAAAATTTTATATTTCGGTCCTGCACTGTGCAATTGATCAAATTGATCAAATTGATTGATTTTTGTTCTTGGCTCACGTGTATATTATCACACTCTTACTCTATGGTTTAAATATAACTTGGTGATGCGGTTGTTGTGTATATTTGCAGTATAGATTTAAATACACCAAACTAAAAACACTATAAAAGTGCTTTAAAATTGGGCTTGATTCATTTGTGTGTGGTTGGGAAATTTTATGATATGAAATAATTTTGATCTACGTATGGTATTCAAGAACCTACATACCAAATTTTGTGTCTCCAGTTCTAATTGTCTAGAAAATCCACAAGTCCATACGGACAGACAGATCGGATCGGCTATTAATTCTGAGCAAGAACTTATGTTATATACATTGCGAGATTTTACCCCTTGTCACCTATTAATTAAAATTACGGACAAGTGTCGACAATACGGACGTATCCGTATAAATACAGCGGGTAGCCGTACATTATTTATCCTTATTGAACTCCAAAAACATACTCACACACACAGCCCATAAACACAGCCCATCTACTTGTGCTTATACGAATTCTGCAGCCATGCCACTGCAGCGACATATTAAATTGATTCTTTAATACCTTGTTAAATACCTAAAATATACAGCAAAAATTAAACCAGATGACAAATGTTGTTTAAAATTGTGTTTTATCAATTTTCTATGGTAAACAAGAATTCCAGCTAGACTTTTTATTAAAAGATACATAAATAAATAAGAATATAACGTACCTATTTGGAAGACATCTTCTTAACTTGTGTTAACCATGTAATTTATACTTGTTGGACTCGGTGTATAAAACTAAAGCAACAAAAGATAAGTAACAATCTGATTAACAGCAAAAACATACGCACAAGTTTATGTATGAAATAATGCAATACACGCCCATAAAAAACATCAGTCAATAGCACAATACGTACACAAAATATGAAACAAGGTAAAAAGGACTCTTACGGTTAGATCAGAGAAAAAACTCAAAATTATAGGAATTAAAATACAATTTAACTACAAATATTATGTGGCAAGTGCTAAACATGTTCTCGTTAGTCAAATGTGGATTGTAACTTTAGCTCTTTTGTCCTAAACATTTTTGAGCCGCCTTTGTCTTAACTTCTTAGACATGCCAGCTTTATACAAAATATGCTCAGCGGCCTAGGCACGAATAATCTCAGCTCAATTTTTTGTTTCAATGATTTTTCTCGACAAGGTGGTCAGGGCCTTATGCGATGTAGGTAAATATTAACTTATTTCTGATGAAATAAGCGGTCTTGACTTTTATGTAACCAAAAGACTAGCTTGTAAAGGTCAAGAGATGGTGTAACCTTTCATATATACAACATTAATAAAAATTAGAATGATCAAGTGGACATCCAAGTAGATTTAACCACTTGAGAAAGTATGTCACAAGTGTCGTTACGGCGCGAGTTGCTTACGTTCTGTACACTACAAAGCTGTTCCATACAGTTGTGTCAAATTATCTTAGGTGGTGTCAGTTAGCAACATATTCCCAGAAGACTGCTTAGTCTTGCTCAACTAGGAATTGAAATTAAATGCAGAACACTATACGCGCAACATATTTACAAAACAAGATGCAATTACTGAGTAATTATAACCAGTTTTCGTGTCTAAACTATCCTCTGTAATAGGTTGTGAGCTTGTTAAATGTAAAATATAGCTACAACTAGTATATTCTTCTGCTAATCTGTCACTAAATTTAACAGTTCTGTTCCAAGTGAATTCGCCCCTTTTAAAATTAATGGTCCCTCTCATGTATTTTATATTATATTGTAATTATTATACACTGGTATATCCTCAGATAATCATAAGCTTACACCAAAACAAGCGAACTCAGGCTCTTTATCACTTTGTACCAATTTACCTGCTAGTAATTTCTTAATAAAACTAAGCATTTTTTCCGATTAGTACAGTAACATTACTATTCAATATCAGAATATTAGAGGCTTTCTTTTCAAACTCCAACAACTGTATTTGAATTATACATAATTTGAGTCTGACATTATCGATTTTTCTGAGACTTGGTTAAGCATTATCATATCTAATTATAAAGTTATGTCAAATAATTTTATAATATTTAGATACGACCAGCCAACTCGCCAAAGTGTTGGTATTTTAATTACTGTCAAAGCCTTGGTAGTTTTACAATCTTCATATAATGTTGAAATAGTTACTTTAAATGTAAGTCTTAGTTAGATTTACATCATTTCACTTACTCTACACAACCAAATTGTAAACATATGTACATTTAAACATTACACTATTCAAACACATATGGTATGTAAGAATAATATAGTTGGGTGTACTCGACTTCGAACAACCCATGTATATAAAATAAACACATACACGCACATTGACACGCTCTGTACGCTGCTGACAGCACCCCCGCGCTGTATTATGGGCTTAATGAAACTAGCAGTTCGTATCAAGAGTGTTCCAATTATTTAACTAAAAATTTAAGCTATTTATTTTAAATTCTTAACTTAGTAAACTTTTCTTTCATTTTCGAGGGTGCAGCGCAGGAAATTCTAAAATTTAAAATCAATTTGTATGCGTCCAGTAACCAAAAACTAACACACCAAATATCGTGCATTTTGTGGTGTCTGAGACCCTCGAGCTCAAAACTATAAATATAGATAGAAAATAAATAATAAATACATTTTTTTCAAAAAGAACTGTCTTCGAAGCTTCCAGTAGCTTCCTTAAAAATAATTATTTACCCGCCCTATTAAAAATGGACTTCTAAATTTTCAAAACTTTCACACTACACTATAAATGTAGTCACCACCCGCAATGTGTAAAAAGTGAGTTTATAAATATATATATATATTTATATAAATTAAAAAATATATATATATTATATATTTTTTGCAGTTCTTACAGTTTGCAAAACACTGTGAGTATTTATTCATATTGTTAACATTACTTTATTTACTTACTCGAGCGTTTTCTAAAAATGTAATAGATGCAATATATTTTATGTTGTGTGTATTGATTATAGTAAAATATTCAATAAATATGTCTAATCGTATTGGCAGTACAAGGTGATTCGGTCCGTTTTTAAAAAATATATCATTCAAAGTATTGTTTGTTAAATACATTTGCACAAACTTAATACACGCCTTTCCCATTATTCAATATTGTAGTGTTAAATGCAAAGATGGAAAGATATGATACTTGATCATATTACATTATATATACAGTGCTACATCAGATTAGTTGCACCGAGTCCTTGCCTAGACGTAGTTGATATAAATTATATCATGAACTATATTCAATGGATGACTTATGTAATGTCGTATGAACAAGCTCCTCTTATAAAGCACTTAACTTTTACTGAACATACATGTATGCTTTTCGAAAATCTAATTCATCTAAGCCGCGTTGTTTTACATTCAGACTGTCAATCTTGAAAATTATTATGCCATAATGTTTTTAAAAGATGTGTGGTTTTAATCTACACATGCCTAATTTCAGTTATTTCTTCAGAACGTGAAATATATTGCTGAATGCAAGTCAGTTTGCATAAAATCTTAAACTATGTTAACTCTAAACATACATTTTCATGTTTCTTATATTTTTCTTCTTTTTATAAAAGAATTAGCTGGCAGTGACTGCTACTGATCTATAATATATTTAAACCACATATATAACAATATATCCCTAGATATCCCCGAAACTTCTCTGATATATACTATTAAATAATAAATGAAACATTTAAAAATATTCAAATAAGTTTTTTAAAAGCGTGTAACTTTTCATTTCTTCGACCTCTACTTAAACTATTTAATCATTTTTCATACCACTCCATAAAATATTGCAAAATTCAAAATTGTTTAGTTTCGTTTTTAGGTAATCAACCGCACCGCTTTAAAAACATAAGCTATACTATATAAAATATACTGAATGAGCTTTACGAAAACGAACCTAGTCTTGGCGGTGATTTAAATGATGATAATGTACCGTCTGACAATAACGCAAGTACTCCTTTAAGCAATGTTTCTGAAGTCCGATTCTAAAAAAATTAAGAATAGGATGTGATATTCAAATGATTAACAGAAAGAAGGAGTCGAATTTGAATAAGATAGTTTCTTTCAAGGATAGTTTCTTTTCATCACGGCCTGTAGTAATAAGCTGGCTAGTTAAGCAGTTTGTTCTAACACGTCTATCTACACGTCTGGCACTCGGTAACTACAATGTTCCTGCTTCCGGTATTAAATTTCAAACCGAGTATTTTTCCATATTAATATACGTGTATAAGGTGTGCGAAATAAGTAAACAGGACAGTCAGTTCGTACACTGTATTGTCCACAAAGTGTAATGCTTAGTAGTCTCATTTGCTTCTATATTTTGCTTGAATAGTGCTTCAGTTATGAGTAAGGAACTTTGAAAAAGTACCGCAAGCTATTCGCGTTATGTATATTTTCGCAGCCTACGTTGAATTTTGCGAACAAAATAAGGAAATAATTATTATTAATGAAAAGAAAGTGTTGTTTGATATTACATTGGGTGCAGACGGTACAAATGAAATAAAATAAGTGAGCTTTAACTAAAATCATTCTTTGAAACAATTTTTAACAGAATTATTTATTCAGTATTGTTTGAAATGGGGATGTACAAGTATATACGCGAAATTCCTGAAAATAATAGCAATAGGTGTAACCGGGACAATAAGGCGAAATAAATCTCCTAAGGTTAATAATATCATCAGCTCATCACAAATTCTAAGCAATTTGACTCTTCCAATATCCACCAGTCGTGTCCAGAAAATTTTAAAAAGTATGCATAACGCTTCATATGCAAAAAAAAAAATGCTTAAACCGGAGCTGCCCGATAGCAGTTTGTCTATGGATAAAAATTTTGGGATAATGAGTGGAAAAATGTTATAATTTTCATACCGTTATAATTATCTAAAGAATCGAGGTCCAAAAAAAATCCACGTGTCCAGAAACTTCCACGGTGAGTTTTTAATGATATGGACTGCGTTCGGATATGATGGAAAGACTCCGATGTGTTTTATGAATTTTTCGCTAAGGCATTACACAATGTTGTCCTATTTACCTATCACATACCTTATGTGCTTGGTAAAAAGGTAATAAGTATTTTTATAGATAATTTTAAAGATAATGAATTATTATTACTAATGTTGATTAAATTAAATAAAGTATTGCTAGGACAATTTCCTCTTGTAAAATAAGTGTTTCGGGGGAAGCATTCAACACAACTTGTTGCAATACCTTCTGGCCGAAAGACTTAATTGAAAACGAGTTTGAGTCAAGTAGAAGAAATCGGCCTCCAATTGCACCACCTCAAAATCCTACTAACATCATCATCCGAAATTTTTAAACATAAATAACTATTTTTCTTTACCACTAAAACGTTACATGTCTTAACTCTAAACTTAATAAACTGTACGCATATAGCATTGTATTTTTTTGTTGGCTATAACATAATTATCTTTACTGGTTAACGACTGAAAGTTCTAATTTATTGCAATAAATAAACCTATTTTAGATCTATCGCAAATAGTAAATTTATCAATTCATTCTTAAATTAATACGATTAAAACTGTAATGGTTTATGTTTCAGCTAACTCAGTGGTTAGAACATGGTGTTTTCGTAAAACAGATTACTTAAAACAGGTTGCCCAAAAAGTAATTGCGGATTTTTCATATAGTCGGCGTTTATAATTTTTTTAACAGCATGTGACTATTTAATTGTATTTTTTCTTTTGACATTTATTAGCTGTCACTATTAGCTTGCTTTAGAAAAAAAGTGCGCGTAATTTTGTTTACATTTGTTTGTTTGGCGCCCTTTTTAATATGGAGTTCACAAAAGAGCATTACCGTCATATTTTATATTATTATTTCCGTAAAGGAAAAAACGCAGAGCAGGTTGCTAAAAAGTTACGTGATGTGTATGGTGATAAAGCCTTAAAAGAAAGACAGTGTCAAAATTGGTTTCGCAAATTCCGTTCTGGAGATTTTTCACTTAAAGATTAGCCACGTTCAGGTCGGCCAAATGAAGTTGATGATGACCAAATCAAAGCATTAATCGAATTGGATCGTCATGTAACTGAGCGTGAGATAGGAGAGAAGTTAAATATACCAAAATCAAGCGTTCATTATCACATAAAAAGTCTTGGACTGGTGAAAAAGCTTGATATTTGGGTACCACATGAATTGAAAGAAATTCATTTAACAAACCGAATCAACGCTTGTGATATGCATCTTAAACGCAATGAATTCGATCCGTTTTTAAAGCGAATCATAACTGGAGATGAAAAATGGATTGTTTACAATAACGTTAATCGAAAACGATCATGGTCCAAGCATGGTGAACCAGCTCAAACCACTTCAAAGGCTGATATCCACCAAAAGAAGGTTATGCTGTCTGTTTGGTGGGATTGGAAGGATGTGGTATATTTTGAGCTGATTCCAAGGAACCAAACGATTAATTCGGATGTTTACTGTCAACAACTGGACAAATTAAATACAGCCATCAACGAGAAACGGCCAGAATTGATCAATCGTAAAGGTGTCATATTCCATCTTGACAACGCCAGACCACACACATCTTTGATGACCCGGCAAAAACTGGGACAGCTTGGCTGGGAAGTTTTGATGCATCCACCATATAGCCCTGACCTTGCACTATCAGACTACCATTTATTTCGATCTTTGCAGAACTCCTTAAATGGTAAAACTTTCGGCAATGATGAGGCTATAAAATCGCACTTGGTTCAGTTTTTTGCAGATAAAGGCCAGAAGTTCTATGAGCGTGGAATACAAAATTTGCCGGGAAGATGGCAAAAGGTTATCGAACAAAATGGAAATTATATATTTGATTAAAGTTCATTCTAAGTTTTATTAAAAATGCATTTACTTTCTTTTAAAAAATCCGCAATTACTTTTTGGGCAACCCAAATGGGTCCAACTGTACTCTTGTACTAAGCATAAAAATGCTACATCTCTTTTATAATGTTATAAATTCGCTTTTTGACCAGTGAGTTCCTCAAGAATTTCCGAGGAGGACTAATAAACCTACTTACTTCTCTAAATGTTTAACAAAAGGTAAAGTCGCGATATTATAAAAGAATCAAGAGCTTAGAAAAAACCCTCCGATTTCTCTCGTTATGTTATATGCACATCGATTTTCATAATGTGTTATTTGCGTTGTTACTATAAATACTGAATTCTTTGTCATTTGCAATTTGCTTAAAATCTTGTCAACTATAAACGCAATACAGCCTTACTGAAAGCAATTAATCAGGCTGCAGCCAATCTTTTGCAAAATTTTTTCAATCTACTTATTCGTCTTCTAATGTTCTATGTAATTCTAATTATCCTTGTACCTTGTGAAAATTTAACTGCATTTTTAGTACTCTGGTTTTATACAGTTTGCTACTTTACGAACTTGAGTTAATCAAACCAGGCTATTTACTAGACCCATTTCGAGTACCAGAAAATTTACTAATTACTGTGCTGTTTCTCTATGTAAACGTTTGCTTAAATTATTTGAATTGTCTGTAATTCATGCTCTTTCCGCTCTCCCGTCTAATTTCCAATACTCTTATGTACTAATGTACTTCGATGATGTGAAGCTGTGCTTATCGTATAATGACAATAACTCTCCTTACTTATTGCAAACAGGTCGGAATTTGTTTTTAGCTTGGTGTAAATGCATTTTGTTCTTTCTGAATTGCTCTAAATCTAAGGCCATTTTATACAAGTACGCCTCACACATTTAATTACATGCATGCCCGCAATTCCCTTGACAGATTAGACTGTGTCTTCTTGATCATAAATTAAAGGCATGTGGCATTTACTCAATATCGTGGATGCCTCAAACGATGGTCTAAGGGATATGATTACGCTTTTACAATTTAACTGCTCTTTATTCTTGTTCGTCCCATTCTGGGATACATATCTTGTGTGTGAATTGAGTCTGTACAGAACAAGTTTCTTCTTTTTGCTTTTCGTAGCTTTATCTGGGTTTCAGGTACCGATCTGCCTCCATACCCCAGTAGACTATTATTAATTAGCCTCCCTTCTTTTACTAATCTTCACATTATGCTGGGTGTTATATTTTGCACAAATTATTAATTGGTGAATTTACCTCATCTCTCTTATTACCCCAACAATTTTCGGTACCTTCTAGACCTAACCGTGATTCTCACCTTCTCTCTGTTAAAAGCCCCTTTTAGATCTTTTTAATCAGTGTTAAGTCTTGTCATACCAACTCCAACTAATTCAGGTTTCCCCCAATCCTTGCAACAAATGTTAGATGAACGAAATTAAATTTTATAATTTTATCTTTTTGTTATATTTTCAGACTTTATCTTCTACGTGTATTTTTATCTTTTAAGTTCTTAAATTCAATTTTTTATATAAATATTAATATTATATTAGATATATAGATTATATATTTATAAAAATGAGCATTTCTGTCGCTGTTGAAGCTTGAACGCCACGGGACCCAAATAAGAAGTCTGTTTATATTGAGACTGAAAATGAATCTTGACTCTTGTCTTAATGATGATAAATGATCATTTTATGATTTGTAAATTACACGCATAGTCCATTAAAAATGGTTTAAAATTTTTTGTAAACAAGTTGTATATTCGAATTTAAATAGATAGAAAACTTTATTTTTTTTTACTTGATATGTAAATTTTGTCTATTTATCTGGCCATCTAAATAATGTGTCGATCTCTCTCGTTAGAGACATCAAATTTTCTATATGTGCATATATTCAACACGCCGAAAATCAATAAAAAAAAAAAAAAAAACCATTTACAAGCACAGTTTTTATGCTTCAATATGTACATATGTATATAAGCTCTGTCTGAATCATATCAGATATTCAGATCAGATGTTCCAAAAACAATATATGTGCCATCTAATCAAAATTTACAATTTCAAATTTACGGACAATCATCAAATTGTTTGCTGGTTAATTGCGTGTGTATTTATTTGTAAATGTGTGTGCAAAAGCTGCAAACTTCTAGTAGTCGGACTTCTAGTCGGAGACACTCAACTACACCATTCAGACTTGTGGTGTAGAATAGAAGATATTCAATACATCATTTTTAAAGTGCAGAGCACGGGTCGGTGTGATGGGTGTATCCTGACAAACAAAATTTCCGCCACTTTAACTCCCATTCAAATTTACTTATTTTCTTAAATATAGATTATATTGTAGATAAATGATACAAAAAGAAAAACTGGTCGAAGCAACGCTGCACAGAATTACAAAGTGTTTGAATGTGTGTGCATGTCCTTATATTTGTGGGTGCGTTGATATTAGTTAGACCATGATTTCATTTTTATGTACCATCTGACCAAAATTGACCCGAATCGATCATTTTTTTTCCTAAGTTGACTGTTTTGCTGAAGATATGTTAGGATTATCTGCAAGAATTTGCTAATAAGGTGTATTTATATTTATGTGATTCGTGAGTTCAATTAGACCATATTCTAAGTATTTGAGTTGAGTTCGGCAGTCGACTGGAGCGTTACCTTTTACCTTTTTTTATTCATAAATAATTTATTTTCAAGACAATTTACAAACAGATTAATGTTACGGCATAAACTATTACATACTGGATAGAAATGTATTTATGTACAAAAGTACAGAAAAACATATCAACTATTATATAAAAAAAGTTGTATATGGTATTTATATAAATTTATGTAGTATAAGTACATAAATATTTATTTCATTTACTTAGTCGTTACAACAGTAATTTAGGATAATATGGAAACACTACATAAATATAAGTTTCTGTTTTGGGTTGAATTAGAATGCATTAAAAATATGCAAAAATTTGGCTGTTCTTCTTTTTAAGAAAAGGAAATAAAGATTCAATAACAACACTTATTAAAGTAAGAACCAACCCGAATACGAAGGCTTACGCTGTCGCATGCGAATTATAAGCAGCAGTCCACGGATTTGGACAATGAGTTTGAGCATGAATTTTGTCATAGCCAGAGCCGCTGGCAAGATCAGCTGGATAACTGACAGAATATTCTAATTTCATTCGACCAGTAGCGTCGGCATTGGAGTTTTTGCAGCAGATGATGTCGCTGGCGCTGCTTTCGAGTCCAGACATAGTTAGCCCACACTCTATCGGTAACTGCGACTCACTCTGTATTGCATGCGCTGCATAATTTTGCAGTGGGCTGGTAGTGCTACTATTTCGGTTAGACATGGCTGCAGGTGTCGCCAGTGTTGATCTAACATTCCCAGAGGTAGTTCGGTAGGGCTCCGTCGTACGATTATTTATCTTGTTACTGCTATCAGTGGTCCAGAGCTCGTAGCTTTTACGTTTAGCGCTGATACTAATGTTAGTGGCAACAGACAAGTTACTTTGTTGCTGTGGTTGGCGTATTACTGATGGTGGTGTTTGTGTCAGTGCTGACACTGCATCCGTTAGTGGTAATTGCTGATATATATTCAGTAGGATGGAATGATAAAACTGTTTCGAGTTTCCGACTGTTCCTGTTTGAACTGTTGGCTGTTACCTAGTATAGTTAAATTTGTTGTCGTGCTCATATCCGTATTCTTGGTGTTTAAAACATTTTCGGATATTTCCTGTTTAATGGCCACCGCCAATTTCGTAGCTTCGACGGCAAATGATTTTTTAGTTTTTTTATTCTTGAAGTGTGTCTTTTTGTGCTTGCTAAGATGATCACTGCGGGAAAACTTCTTAGAGCAGATCAGGCACGCGTATGGTCGATAGTTAGTGTGAGTACGCCCATGGCGCTGTAGTTCATCAGAACGAGAAAAACGTTTACCGCACGTAAGGCAAAGAAAAGGACGTTCGCCCGTATGCCATCGCAGATGGGTCTTGAGGTGCGATGCTTTACCATACAGGCGTTCACAGCCTGGTAGATGGCAGATGTGCTGTTTGCGTCCGCGTTCATCAGGACCTATAAGAGGTGGTAGTCCGCTCATTTCGTTAGTGCAGTTAGGGCAAGTGCATCGCACTGACCGGCGCTGGAGCTGCGTCTGGTACGCAATGTCGTCAAAATTAAAGTTTGGATAGGTTGGTGATGACCATGGCTGATATAGGTGCTCCTGATGTGAGAACCAGGCAGCCGATGCTGATGCTGACACACCTACCGTTGAAACATTGCCATAATAATCGGAAGCGTATTGGGCATAGGAAAATTGAGTTCTGCAATAGATAAAAATACTAAAGGTGTAATAAATTAGTACTTCCTACACCCTGTCGAAGAAATTGAGATCCAAAATTGAATGAAGTAACAGAAAAACAAAAGGATTACTTACCCTGTTGGCAGTGCTGCATAGGCAGTCGTATTCCAGCCGTATGTGGCACTAGCTACCGCAGCGGCACCTAAATCAGCTACTGCAGCTGCTGACGCCGAGGAGCCACCTGCTATTGATGGACTGACAGATATGGAAGCGAAGGATTGTGCTGGTGATGGGATAGTACTAGGTGACACCGATGCCGAGGAAGCTGCTGATTGTGATATACTAGAGTACGGCGATATACTACCTGTAGATGAAGCCTGTGGCGGATATTGCATTTCCATTGTCATTGACGACACTAATTGAAGGGATGTCGATGCCGATAGTGCCACCGATGCAGTTGCTTCTTTACCGTAAAGAACCAACGGAACTGAGGCGTTTGAGTTATAGCTGGAGGAGGAGGCAGCGCCGGACAGCAATGTAGCGCCAATAATATCGTGCGTTTGCAGCTGTTGCCCTAGCTGTTCTTCTTGCGTTTGCAGTTGCTGCTGTTCTACTTTAAGTTGAGCCAACAAATACGGACTATTATAATTGCAGGGCGCGTCGATCATTATAACACTGTTAGGGACTACTCTTCTGATTAAATGACTGCCAGATTTGTTTACAGTTGAAGCTAGCTTTTATGTAGCTCGCTGACCGTTGCTATGCTTTTCAATATAAATAATATTGTCAATTAGGACTGGATACGAATGGTGTAATAATTGTAGTACTCTATTTTTTATAGTACTCTTTGATGAATATTCTCACAAAAATACCTATATATCATATTATAAAAAAAAAACTTGTATCCGGCCGCGGAAATTTTTCTTTTTTAGGTTTTTTCGATTTATTTTTTTTATTTTTTAATAATGGCACAGTACATCCACTTTATAGCATTTATTAACAATAAACTTTGCTCTGTCTTAAGTTAACGAAATAAAAATACACTCAATATTACACCATTTTTTAAACTTTAATTCGTTTCTTTTCGCATTCGTCGTATGGTTTTTTGGAATAGGAATGCGCGCGAGTTTTGATTGTCAGGTCGTTTTTAGTATCAATTGGTGCGCACGAGATACAGTCCTTAGTAATTATGATTGCCGACTAAATTCCAAAACGTAACGAAAGAGTCTAAAAATGTACAAAGCGAATTGGTGATGACGCTAGTAGGCTGCGACGCCGATACCAGCGGTGACTCGTGTTGCACTCTTTTATCACACGCCTTTTACGCTTGCTCCTTGCTGGTGGTTGTAAATTGCGCTTGCCCGCTTACTCCTACACAATAATCTCGCTTGTCATCTCGCTCATTCGCTGACATACCCTCTTATGTAGGCTTAAAATGCTATATTGCTGTTGGTTATACGGGTCACAGGCGTTTTATTTTAAATGTGTGGGTTTTTGTGTCAAAGCATTACTTTTTTCTAGGCATTTCTCTTTGTGGTGTTTTAAGCATTCGGTAAAATATGGTAAATTTGAATCAATAAACATAATCATGTCGATGTGTATCCATAAACATACATACACTTATATTAACTCATACAAGTAAATTATTGACATACATACATACATATGTTCCATTTATAGTATAGTTATAAAATTGGATCAGAGCTTTACTATAATATACGTATACGTATACTGTTTTGTATATAAATATTTTTGCAAAAAAAAAGGGAAGAAAACAAAGTTCCATTGAAATACATTTAGGTAATTATTTCAAGAAAATTCAATAATTTCAAAGAAAAGGTAATGTTTCGTAAAAGTTAGTCACACCTGAATAAAACAGGCTATATTTTCCGCGATTATACTGTATTTACTTCATGGGGCAGGAAGATGCTTTCTTCTGTAACGTACATATACACAAACTGGCAGCCCTCTCTTCTAATTTTTAAATGGATTAAAAGTTCGAAAATAGCTATAGCACTCTTATCAATTGAGTCTGACTACAAAACACGTATAGTATAGTATATAGTATAGTTCAAAAACTGCAAAAATATAAACAGAATTTAGTGTCTTTCTTATAGTCTTTGAGATGGACGCATTTAATCAAACGCACAGTTAGACCGACGGATACAGCTAGATCAACCCGGCTATTGATCCTTAGCAAGAGTATACATATTTATTGGGGTCGGAGGTACTTCCTTCTGTCTGTTAGACACGTTTGTACAATTTAAATATACCCTTCGTAAAATGGGTCAAGGGATTAAAATATAATGATACCTGAAACTGCTCGAGACATAAGAGCAAGAGAAATATATTTTTCAATTATATTTTCTACTAGTCAATTCTGCGTCAGGTAATCAAAATATGTTCGAAAATAATGCAAAGAAACATTTTAAACCTCTTCTTTCTATTCAGTCTTGCGAATAGATGCATACGATGCATATACGTGGATATGCGCGTTAAGCCATTTTACTACAACGTTTTATATGTCTTAATTAGTCGCTTTCGCCATAGTTTGGTAACTTCGTTGTTATGAAAAAACGCTTATTATTTATAGAAAATTTTATATTTCACATTTCTTTTTAATTGAATTTAGGCCTCATAAACTTAAAGATAAGCTTAACTAAACTCAGAAAACATATAAACGTACATACATAGAATAATGCTATCAATTTCAAATGATGAATAATGATGTCAATTTCAAAACGATCGGATAAGAAACTCAGAAGATCAAGAATCAACTTAACATTATACTGCTTGTGTATATAGATATGTAAATAGATGTATATGAGAAGTTCAGTTCAACTCTACGTAAGGGAATATTCCAGCTAGGTTAAGGGTATCTCGTAGTCAGAAATACTCAACTAGACTATTCTTAATTGTCTTTAATTAGGGTTAATAAATCAAATAAAATCAACTTACAATTCGATGAATATAGTGTGCCCGATTACGTGATGCACTTAGCCCAGGTTTGAATACACCCCACACTACTCCATTTTAAATTGTTTATTTATTATGAGTCCGTCACAGATCGTATTCATCAAGAATTTTTACACCTTTTTGGATCAGAGATACTTCCTTTATACTGTAACATACATTTACCCAACATTAATCTAGCCTTTCTTACCTATTTTAAATTGACTAGGGATATTATAAGCGACCCAATGAAAAAACTGTATTAAAAAGGGCGTCACCAAACAACAGCACGGTAAAGAAAAACAACAGCGATAAAGTAGTCTTGCGCTCTCGCTCTCACGCCGCTTTAGAAGTATTTGCGATTCGTATGTGTGGGTGTGTATAATTCAAAACTCTGGTGCTACAAGTTGCATCTGATACTTCATACGTTGGTAGCTTTGTGGCTGAATCTTTTGTTGTTTTTTATGTTCTGATTGCTGTTGCAAGTGTATGCGACTACAAGAAACCTTTAACTCATGTACACACATACTCAAATACATACAGACCTATTCACACAATCTATACACTGTTAATTGCCACTGTATGTTACTGCCAACCCGCCGCGCTACATAATGTTAATGTTTCATGAATTATATTTTTGTTTATAATATGATCTTTATGAAATTTGAAGCAAGAATCAAGAGTAGTCTGAAAATATGATGTGCAAATCCATCTATCAGTTGAAAACTGAGCTTATATTGTAAAACGTTTTATCATTTTGCGGGGATTCTAAAATATGAAACAAACTTGGTTTATGTCTAATGTCCAAAAACGTACAAACCAAAATTGATAGCTCTAGCTCTAATAATATCTGATAATACATGGCTTAATCGACTTGGCTATTGGTGTATATACTTTATGGGGTCGGAGATGCTTCCTTCTACCTGGTGCAGACTTTTATTAGCTACTCATTATCCTATTTTATGGGTTAAGTGTCTAAAAACAACTAACAATGCTGTAGTTAACTGTACCTAAGCACATGTGCAAAAGACAATGGTTTTGCCAGCCCCCTGCGCTCTTAAAGAGAAGACTGACCAGAATAACCTTAATACATTTACAGTACGAATCAAGAGTGATCTAATAATTATGTAGAAACACAATTATGTGTACCAGAAATTACACCCATCGGCACAAATCTGGGCTTAGTAAACGTAACATATTATTTATTTTCAGGGTGTGCAGAGTGAAATTCAAAAATCTAAAACATACTAAGTAAATTTGATAGATGTAGCTCTTATAGTCTCTAATATCGGCGTGTTAACCCATACACACAGAAATTAAAGCTATTTGGTATTCGAGACTACCCATTATTGTGACGGCGCTGTTAATTAGACAACAGTTGGCATAAAAAATGTTGTATTCTCGCGAATAATTTCTTCAAATTTATATAAGAATATATCCTACCCTTTTTGGAATCGTCAAATATTAACAAATCTTGGAATAAATTGCTGAATTTAATACGGAATCCAGCTAGGGAAACAATATGCTATTACATATCATTTACAAATTTAAATTCTGGTGGAGAGCTTTGAACCAATACGTAAATGGTTTGGAAACAGCAGAAACATTATTAAGTAGGTTGCAGAGAATGTTGGCATCAATCGGTTAATGCCATGAATTTTCACGAATGTTGTTGGTATGAAACGTTTAGCAGTAAAGTTGGTTCTGAAATTGCTAAGTTTTGAGCAAAAAATGTCGCATTAGTATCGCTCAGGCCTTGTTGGATGACATCAACGATCTAGATTTGCTCACAAAGGTCATAACAGGTGACAAAACGTGGGTATATGGTTAAGACGTCGGAACCAAGGCCCAAGAGCCAATACCAAAAAACCACGCCAAGTTCCATCAACTGCAAAGGTGTTGCTCACTGTTTTCTTTGATTACAATGGCGGAATCGGAAAAGAAATATTGATTGTCCATCACGATAATGCACTAGCTCACACACCAATGCTTGTCGTGAATTTTGGCCAAAAATAGCAACGTAATCATTCCTAAATCACCGTATTCACCAGATTTGGCTGCCTGCAATTTTGTCCTATTGCAAAACTCAAAACTCAAAACTGAAGAGACTAATGAAAAGAAAGCGTTTTGCCACAACTGATTAGATGAAGTCACAATCAAAGAAAGAGCTGATGCCCATACCGAAAAGCGCATTTCAGCTTCTGGCATGAGTGCATTATATCTGAAGGGGATTATTTTGAAGGGAACAAAATGGATATTGATGAATAAATAAATACTTTTCGAAAAAATTAAATTAATTCACCTTTTTTAACAGACTTTGACCGTCTGTCTGTTCGTCTGGAGGAACGCGTGAATCTTAGAGACTATAAGAGCTAGAGCCCCCAATTTTTGATATAAAGGTTTTTGGGGACTAAACACAGATCAAATTTTAGAAGACCGCCCCGCACCCTAGCTGACACCGACGCATTTTTTCGAAGGGTGAGACGAACGGACGGATAGCTATATCGACATGACTTTTGATGCCTATGAAGAATGTATTGGGTGTACAAATTAATGAGTCCTTTTTTTGTGTTTAAAAATGTTTTTTTTTTTAAAGGTAAAAAATACATCTTTCAAAGTATTGTCCGTCGGAAATGACTACTTTTCCCATCTCTCTGGTAATTTTCGAATACCATCTCGAAAAAATGAGTCCTCTCTGGCCTCGTTCCAATCATCGAGCCATTTTTTGATTTCTTCAAAACAGCCGAACCTGTGGCCGCCCAAATCGTTTTGCATCCGTCGAAAAAGCCAGTAATCTGAAGGAGCAAGGTCTGGAGAATACAGCGGGTGGGGTAAGACCTCCCATTTCAGCGTTTTGAGGTAATTTTGACCTTTACAGCAACGTGGGGCCGAGCGTTGTCATGTTGCAAAATCACCTTGTCATGCCTTACCGCCGTTTCTGGCCATTTTTCATACAATGCACTGCTCAAACGCATTAGTTGTAATTGATAACGATTCGCATTAATGGTTTCGCCTGGATTTAGCAGCTTATAGAAGATCACACACATCTGGTCCCACCATATGCAGAGCATGACCTTTGAACCGTGGATGTTTTGCTTTGGTGTAGACGATGTAGACGATGATTGGCATAGTATTTTTTCTTCTTGGGATTATCGTATCCACTTTTCATTTCCAGTCTCGATCCGGTGCAAAAATCCCTTCCTCTCGGCTTCAACTCGTACGGCACCCAATTTCCTTGCCTTTGAATAAATCCCAATTGTTTTAACCGAACGGAAATTGCTTGCTGAGTCACTCCCAAAACTTCCCGCAAATGTTGTTTATTTAACACAAATTCAGACATTCGAAGAGGCAAAAAACAATGTTGTGGTCACAAACACACGCTGATGCACACTAATTATTATTGACAGATGTCAAATCTTTCCAATGGAATATGCATACACTTTCAAGATTGGCCACAATTTTAGGTGGAGCTCTCTTTTGAAAACAGACCATCTTAATTTGTACTCCCAATATATACATTTTCACAAATTAATTAGCTTCGTAGTTTCTTATTAAACAAGTAATCAATAAAAATTTATTAGGGTCCTAAAATTATGGTGGACGGCACCTTCATGGTAAAATTATTACTTTCTTGTTAGCCCAATCATACTTTACACCTTTTGCCCTAAGTTATATAGACTCTGAATATAATTTCGTATATATTAGTCGGTATGCCATTGATTTTAATGAACTTACATTGAATTATCCTTTTAAATATTTACATGATTATAAAGGCAAACTGATGAGAAGAAAAATAAATATATATATATACATAATTATAATTTTGCCGCAAAATTTAAGCGACGTCTCATAAATGCATTTATATACGAAGGGGGTCAAACATTTTTTTGAGCTTCCTCGAAGTGTAAAAATAAAAATCGAAAAAATTACCGCATAAAAATTACTTTTTTCAACATTAAGACTTAAATGGCTTTAAAACTTTTGGTTAAAATTTTAAAGTGTTTATTCTCGGTTAATAAATATTAAGGTATATAAGCTTTTACGGAACGTAAACCTTTTTAGCAAAGGACTCTTTTTTATTTATTTATTTAATGTCAACTCTTAACAGTCGACCAAAATTCGAAAGTAACATTAATATAAATTTTAATATAAATTATATGAGAATATTAAATGATCCAACATTTGTTGCGAGGATTGGGAAAAACCCAGAAAAACCCAATCAGATCAATATATTAGTGTATAATAAAGAAGTATTAGAATATTGACAATATACTACTACTTACGTATATACTATTTGGAGCAATAGTACATAGAAGCATAGTATATTAAGTATTAATTTATAAGATAATTTGTAAATAGGACTTACACTGTTACTAATTAATATACTATTAGAAGTGAATAGTATATAAAAGTAGCAGTATAATGAAGAAATAAAAGGAAGTATGATAAATTGAAGAAATGTAGCTAGAAAGAAGGTTAATTGTTTCTACTAAGTTATAGGAAAAGAGAAGATTTTAAAGAAGAAAGAGAAGATGCATTTGAGTTCATGTTGTGTAGTTCACACATAAACCGTGGAAAGAGCTGTGTAAAGCGTAATCTGTTGTGCATGTAGGAAGGGACAATCGGATATAGTTCCTAGTACAACGACGAGGAATAGAAAAACTAAGACGACCTAAAAGGAAGGCTGACTCAATATTGCCTATAATCAGTTTGTGTAGAAAAACAGCATTAAGAGTTTTTCTATGATTAACTAGTGAAGGAAGATTAAGAAGAAGAAGCCTACTGGAGTATGACGGTAGACGAAGACTGGGGTCCCAGTTTAGTCCACGTAAAGCGAACAGCACGAATTGCTTTTCAACGGATTCAATTCGATCCAGGGTGGCACTATACTGAGGGCAACAGACGCACGAACAGAATCGGCCGAACAAGATGTAAAGGATTTTTGTGGTAAAAGGATCATTGAATTCCTTTGACCAACGTTTAATAAATCCAAGTACTCCCTTGGCTTCATTCGTGATAGAAGAGATATGCAAATTAAAATTCAATTTGCAGTCAAATAAGACACCCAAGTCTTTAACCGGAGATATACGTTGCAATGTCCATCGTATAGGAGCCTTAAGAGGGTCTAACACGACTAAATGTAATAAACATACATTTTTCACAATTAAGATGCAACTGATTGGTCAAACATCAGCGTTGCAAAGCACTCAAATCCTCTTACAAAAAGTTTTGAGTGGGATCAGTGAGACAATCAATGAGACAATGGGAATCAGAAAGGGTGGTAGGGAAATCATTAATAAAAAGAGTGAATAAAAGGGGTCCTAAATGACTACCTTGAGGTACACCAGAAGTGACAGAAATTGGCCTCGAAGTAGAAGACCTCAGTAACACTTTTTGGGTTCTATCTTTCAAATAAGAGGAAATCCAATATAATAAGGAGGGTGGGAAACCTATGCAATTGAATTTAAAGATAAGAAGATTATGATTGACAGAGTCAAAAGCTTTACTAAAATCCGTGTAAATAGCATCGGATTGACTTTTTTTTTAAAAATGCATAATTTACCAAAGTGGTAAATTCCAGTAAATTGGTTACAGTGGAACGACTTTGTACAAATCTATGTTGGGCAGGGGATATAATTGATTTACAGCAATGCTGTAAAGTAGAAACGAGAATCTTTTCAAACAATTTAGGAATTGCAGATAGCTTTGCGAAGCCTCTGTAGTTTGAAATGTCAGACTTGTTACCTTTCTTATGGAATGGGATTTGATATGAATCTTTCCAATGAACAGGGAACCCAGTGGATTCAAGAGATAGACTGAATAGCTTAAGCAACGGTTCAGCCAGAGAAGATCAGCACTCTTTAAGGACACAGCTAGGAATGTTGTCAGGCCCAGGAGAGAAAGAAGCTTTTAAAGAACTAATAGAAGCGGTTAGAGAGTCGTAAGATATAGTAGGAGTGAAGATAAAGTTGGAGGCAGGAATATTATAGGGATTCTATCTTCTACTATTCAAGTAATGTACAAAATTCCAAGCGGACCTACAAAAATCAACTCTTGGAAATGTTATTTTACACAGCCTTTAACTTAAACAACCTTTATATTTATATTACAGAGTTATTTGGTTTTGTACAATTATTTTTAGACCATTAACATTTACTATGAAATAAGATATAAGGGGCTAATGAATATGTGCAAAAGTATTTAACAGGTAGAACGAATAATCTACGACCCCATAAGTTATATATATTCTTGATCAGCATTATAGCCGAGTCGATATAGCCATGTCTGGCTGTTCGTCTGTCCGTCCGGATAAACGGGTGATCTCAAAGACTATAAGGGCTAGAGTCGCAAGATTTATTTATTATACCATTCTCAGATATAAACACAGAAGTTATTCAAGAAAGAATATACCAATATGCAGCGCACGGGATTGGCAACAGCACTTACAGAGCACTATGCGGAATTTGACTACTAATTTCGGAATTAATAAATAACGCAACGAATGAGGAAATCCTTAGGACATCACCTATTAGTTAACAATTATAGGAATTTTTCGAATGATTTTGAAAAAGTGGGTGTGGAAACACCAATCACCGAATACAAATTCTGTGTATACGTTTGTATTTTAGGGGCTATAAACGCTAGAGGCACAAAATTAAGGTTCCATATACCAAACGCAAGCCAAGGTTATTTACAATTTTTAAGTTTAAGTCAGCAAAACATGATTATAAGGCACATTTTTTTAACGGATTGCTATTATTCATTCATGAAGACACGTGTATATTGGCATACTACCGATCTACGTTGTAAATTTCATCACACTTAGATAGTAGACACAGAAGTTATCTAAGAATCAATTTAGTATAATGCTGCGCTGTGCTGCTGGTAGCAATACAATTCGTACAAGCGCATGAATTTCTTAGACTGAGGGTACCCGCTATAAACTACAATAAAAGCTACAATCCCGGAAAAAGGCAATAAAGGGTAAAATGTGCTCAACTGTTTTGAGTTCAGAATTGGTGGCTTTATACAACGTTTATCGTCACATATCAAACAAATGCTCAGAACGTTTTAAAACTCTAGCAAAAGCCAACATTTCTTAAAAAACATTATTTTTGAGCTTGCTCACAATCAGTAATCCAAAGCTATACACAACACAAACAATACACCTAACTGAAATCTATCAACACAAAGTAAGATCCACACTAAGTAAAATACATAAAAAATTGAATACACAACCACCTTGTTTCGTTTAAAACACTTATTTTTAAGAACTGTTAGCTTGACAAACGGTATCAATGTATAAGTTTTTTTTTTATATACGAGTATATACGAGTACTTTTGTGTATAAAGGTACTAACACATTTTAATTTATAACAACTTAAATAATGCATTTTTTTAAAAAATGTGTTCAAATTTTATTTATTTATTTATTTAATGTCAACTATTAACAGTCGACCAAAAGTTGAGATGTGACTATTTAAATTTGTAGTATAAATTAAAACTGCAATAATATATTTTAAATTTAAAATTAAATATTTAAGTGAAATATTAAAGTTAATATCTGGGTGTTCTAAATGAGAATATTAAAGGATCCAACATTTGTTGCGAGGATTGGGAAAACCCAGAAAAACCAGAAAAACCCAATCAGATCACTGTGATTAGTAAAGCTAATTTGTGCTAGTTACTACGTGCCAAAGAGTTAAGAGTATGATTTTTAATCGTATCAAAAGTGGACTCTGAGTTGAAGACTCGAAAAAGTCTTGTATAGTCAACACAGAGAACTCGATACAGGTTCATGCAGAGAATAGTTAGTATTACAAGTATTTAGGGAAAGTTGGTGTGAAGTTACGAGTACGTCTCAAAGGTACAGAGAAGTTAATTTGGCTCAATGGCAGAGATGAGTCAATTTTGCCAATAATTAATTTATGTATAAATATAACTCCCGAACAAGAGAAGTACTATCGCTTAGTCGTATAAGCGTCGTCAAATTCCTTAGAGCCATCGTTTGATAAATCCAAGAGATTGAGTCGCCTTGTTGACTGTAAGCGCGATATGTTTGCCAAATTTTAATCTATAATCGAGAAGAATTCCCAAATCGGTGACACAGTCTAATCTCTCCCGGAGAAACCCGGTCAAGCATGTCATTAAATGTGTGAGGCGTAATTCTATTTAGGGCAATTCAGAAACAACAAGTTGCATTTACACCAAGCAAAAAACAAATCCAGCTCCGATTCCAATAAATAAGGAGAGTTGTTGTCATTATTGTACATTATTGTACAAGGAATAGGAGTGAAAGAAAATAGACGGGAGATCGTTAATAAATAAATTAAAAAGTAAAGGACCAAGGTGGCATCCCTGGGGTAGACTCTGGTCTACCTCTGGTAACAAAGACAGGCTTAGACAGTGAGGGTTTAAAAAGCAACTTTTTGCGTTCTACAAGAAAGGTATTCAGAAATCCACATAAGAAATCCGATAGTACTTAGTTTTTTAAGCAAGAGATACTTTTGTTTTTTAAGCGAGAGATGCTTTTTGTTCTTGAAACCTTTGATAACAAGGGAAGTTAGCTCAAGTAAGTTAGTGGTAGTAGATTTCGATTTCACAAAACCATGTTGGTAGGGTGAAATGATAGAGCTACATGAGTGTTGTAGTTGAGATGTTATCAGCTTCTCAAAGACTTAAGGCATCGCGGATAATTTGGAAATACCCCTATAGTTTTTAACATCTGCCTTTGCACCCTGTTTGTGAAAGGAATTATAAATGATTCCTTCCAAATGGTTGGGAAAGCGCACGAGTTAACAGACAATTCAAATAATTTAAGCAAGGGCTTACATAGAGAATCAGTACAGTACCTAAGTACACATTCTGGTACTCCATCTGGGCCTGGTGAATAACCTGGCTTGATTAAATTAAGTTCGTTAAGTAACAAACCTTCCAGGATCACAGGACTAAAAATGCAGTTAGATTTCGGCAAGGTATACGGATAAGGGGAATTAGGAAGAAAGTTAGAAGATGAATAAGTAGTTTGGAAGAATTCAGCAAAAAGATCGGCTGCAGCCTGATCAGTATTTGCTTTCATGTCTTCATAAGAAACATATGAGGGCAGTTTTTTGTTTAGTATTGACAAAGTTGTACAACTAGTATTCTGAGCAAATTGCAAACGACAACGAATTAGGTAATTATTGTAACAACGCAAATTACAAACAACAAAACTTTTTCTGGCGATGACATAACGAGAAAAATCTAATGGATTATTTGAAATGGATTATATTATGCAGCGTATAATGCGTGTAAATCTGTACATGCATTTTTGTATGTGTATAAATGAGTTCAGGATTTTCGATGTGGGGATGGTTGGATTCTGTTTACCGGACACCAATGACAAAGGCTTAGATACAGTACGCACACCAAGTTTATTTAAAATCTTCTCGATCCCCGTATTACTTATTATAAATGCTAATTGTGCTTGTTATTCTGTTTCCTTACATAAATAGGAAGACCACTGAGCTTAGTTATTATTGAGATGTTTGTTGTGGGTTTCTTGTAGTTGGTCACGCTTGAATGGGGAATTCTTACTTGTTGAATGTTGAGATAAAGGCGTGGTCGTCGGTCGACTAAAGTGTTGTATCTTGTTGTGGCTATGCTCTTGCGAATTCAAGTAACAGAAATACAAGACAAAATGATTTTTGGTCTGTTTGCAATTTCTATACAAATGACATGATAATTTTGTCCTACCATACCGATCACCTACTAAGCTCTAAGAGATTTGCAATAAGCATCGTGCTTAGTACAATTTGTGCAGACCTGAGAATAGATAATCTCCGCATGACTTTTTTGTGTTCTTGGATAAAACTTCATTCTGCTTAAGGTGGTCACTGGATCCTTAGGTAAGCACAAGAGCATGAAAGCCATAAAAAAATTAAATATGCGTTATGATCACTTAGCTAGAAAAGTCAAGGGGTTGGTTCGTGATAATCCTCAAGAAAATTTGTACCTTAGCTATAACACCTCTCAGATAACTGTACTAGGGGTCAGATCACACTGCCCTAACTGATTATATGTTAATTTGAATGTTATTGTGCATTGTTGTGTAATCGTTTTCCGTTGACCTTCCTTTTTTGCCGGCGGTATGCTTACTCGTATATGCAGTTTAGTGGTATAACCTATTTGTAATGGATGAAAATGAACGCTTCTAGATTTAATTGTTTCATTATTATTTGTATAGCTAAGCTGCAGAACCATTCTAATGGTGCCTAATGGCAACATATACCATCTTCTAAGAATCCAGCGGATATTGTGTCACGGGGTTTCAATAAGATTGAACTCCAGACAAATGGTTGCAAGGTCCCCAATTTTTTAAGGAATCACCAGAAGAATTGTCCGCTCTAAATGAACCACTTCCAGATGCAACTTAAGTTCGTAAAAGAGCTATTGCGTTGCGAATCAAGCACTCACTGATGGTACTGGAGTATTTGTGATTTGAAGTCACCCCTCAACCACAGGTACAAACAGTTTCGAGTCGATAATCGATATTTGAAAAGTCGTCTTTGCACTTGCGTTCACTTCGCATTCTTTCTTTTGCATTTCGTATCTACAATAGAGTTTCATCCATTTCTCAACTCAAGGTTAGCGATATTAAAAACACTTCAGCATTAGGGCTTAACGTTACGCTCTGGTGAAAAAGAGGGCACATACAGCAGTCAGCATTTCAAAATAAAACATATGAAGCAATTATAACCTTATATGCAATACCTCGTATAATTATTCACCATCTGAAAAACAATGAATATGTTACTGTAGAAATAATACGAGTTGGTGGAAGACTGTTAAGATCAGAATTTAACTTGAATGCCAAGTTACCAGCCATTTACCCAAGTAATCATCGCGTCACTCTTCAAGCTCTCTTCGAAGACGAAGACCATTTCTTGTAACAGGCGTGGAAGGAAAACACCATAAAAAACATATCCATGACTCTTAGAATGCTTAGCGGCCGGACCAATACATATTGAACTTGTATGTGATCTTTTGACTAATGCCTTTTTCTTATGTTACAAAAGATTCATATCACGACGGAGGCTACCTATCAAATAATACAGCTATAGCAGCTCCCAATTTTTTGGAGCTAGTGCTAAGCTAGGGAGCTGGTAGAAACGGGATCCATTTATCACAGATACAGTCGATCTTATCAAATCTTATTGCGCCTGCAAGGGGTTCGAGTGCAATTTATTCCACATTGTGTTGGGCTTTGGGAGGCAGTGGTGAAGTTAGCCAATGGTCAAGTAATGAATAACATAATGGAGGCAGCCCTAAAATATGAGAACCTCTGGTACAATACATTCGCGGAGGTTGAAGCGATACTTAATTCAAGGCCCATTACTATACAGTCGGACGATACGAACGAAGGCATTGGTCTCAGTCCCGCACATTTGCTAACAGGTTCAGAGGAATCGTTATTTAAGGCGGAAGAGGTCAATCAGCTTCAATAGTTGGATCGTTGGCAAAAGGTGTCGTTTCTAAAAGAACCGTTGTGGGACATGTGGCATCTGCATTACTATGACGATCAAAATGGACAATGGATGAGCTCAATATCCGTCAAAATCAATTGGTCATCATATGTGAAGACGACACCAGGCCACAATATTGGAGTCTTGCACGAGTGATATCAACTATTGCTAGAAATAAAAAAATCAGAGTGGTGGGTCTCAAAACCAGCAAGGGAATCATTTTTTGACTTGTCCACAAAATCACATATTTACCAAATAATTTGAAATAAACGACAGTGAATACTCTCAATTAAGGGCGGATGTTTAAAGAAAACAAAATTGTTATCGGTTAATAAACATGTGTGCACAAGTATATATACCCCTAGTATATTTAAGAATAAGAAAGGTAAGCCTATCTGCTAACATTTAAAAAGCTATTTAAAATTATGGAGCTTCACGGAATTAGAAAATCACTTCCTCATTGTGAAAACGTCTCAACTGAAGAGATGTACTTGCAATATTATTGGCAAGCTCTGCCAACTCAGAAAATAATAGCTTTTGTTTTAACAAAGAGAAAGGACTTTAATTTACTGGAAAGGCCAGCAAATGAACGTGGAACATTTTTGGCGACCGTGATAGGACTTCAGGTCAGATCTTCAGATGAATATCATTCGAACCTCTTTTTCAGAGATTCGTCGCCTCACTGACATTTATATAGTTGCTGGTTTTGAGGTTAAATTATCCAGCCGAGAAGCTCGTCTGCATCGACCATCATCACTGATCAACTCAACTTAAGCTGGACATCCAGGCATTGCCTTATACCAGGGACTCCCTGGACAAAACAAATTCAAGGCAGAGTAGCCTTGTGCTAAAAGTGTATGTTTGGGACTCCGATGGACATCACATTACCAACTGGACAAAATAAACTGCCAGGGCACTTACACCTAGACATTAACGTATGCCTTGGACTCCGTTGGAGCCGAGTGCAAAGGGCATACATGTTTACATACACAGTTATATGAACTGCTAATAATCACTGCGTACTTATGCTTGCGCGCGTTCGGCCTGCTGCATATTGTTCTTGTTCGTGTTGCTTGCTTTGACTATCGGCCGTTATTATTGCTATGTTAATTTGCTGTGAATCGTTTACTTTCGTTAGCTCATGTACATACATACACAAAGTGATTGTTACTCGTAGTCAAGTTTGAGTGACCTTGATGTTTCTTTGATTGGTTTGTTTCATTATGAAGTCAAATAGGGAATTGACAAATCCATGTGAAGCTGCAACTGCGTTGCTGGAGACAATATTTCTCGACTAAATAACTGATTTGTTAAGCTTAAATCCAATGCAATAGCCAGAAGCATAAACTTTGCAGAAACTTTTCAACTTGGTATCTGCAATCAGAGGTTTGCTTTTATCTTTTAATTGTTAAGCAAAAATAGTGAATGCAATAATCATTCACATTTTGTTATCAAAGAAAGATTCCGACACTTTGTAGTACGACAGGTTCGGCGAATATCACTTACTTTGCGCCATGTTATTGTATTCTTCGGAAAAAATTTCATTGCAGACAAAACTGAAAAATGTGTAAAGTTAGAAAAACTCTTGCATCTCAGTCTGTAAGCAGGATATTAGAGTTTATTCAACCTATAAGTTAAAACCGATTTACATCATAAAAGTCACATTTTGAATTGCCATCGGCGTATACATACAAATGCTGGTTATGTGGATTTCCGAACACCTTACTTGTAGAACCCAAAAAGTTTTTTTTAAAACCTCATTATCTAAGACTGTCTTTGTTACCTCTGGCGTACTCCAAGGGAGCCATCTTGGTCCTTTACTTTTCAATCTATTTACTAACGATCTTCCTTCTGTTGTTTTTCACTCCTATGGAGTAATGTTAATGAATTTGTGAAAGGGACATATCTTTGCTACATGGCGTGTTATTAGATTTTCTTGAGTTCTTATTTGTACTGCTCTAACTTTGTTGTCCTCCCCTTTTGAACTTCCATAAATTTTCCTGGATGACAATTTTCGTCTTTAACAGTACTATTTTTTCTTTTTCTATGTTGGGAACATTTTTTTCCACTTATATCTTTGTTGTAGAGTATGTAAATATTCGTCTTTCCACTTTTCAAAAATTCTTTTCTCATTCTTTTTATTAGCTTCCATCTATCAAGATGGAATTTTCAATTTCGTTTACTGACTAAATTGTGTTAAGTATTGGTCTACCTATTAAAAAATTACCGGTTGTAAATATTTCAGTATCATCAATATCTATTCCTGACATGTATAAGGGTCTTTAGTTTAAGACTCCTTCTATTTGGCATAGCAATGTTGATAATTCTTCATAAGTCTAAATATTGTCGCCAATTACTCTGTTTATATGATACTTAACAGATTTAATCCTGCTTCCCAAATACCTCCAAAGTGAGGTCCTGCCGGCGAAATAAAGTGCCATTGAATATTTTCCTGTTCTATATCTGCAGCAATTCTGGTATTCTGTTGTATAGCTTTAACTACCTCTTGGTCTAATTTTCTAGATGAACCTACAAAGTTCGTTCCATTGTTGGAATATATATTGGTACACTTTCCTTTTCTAGCTATGAATCTCTTTAATGCTGCGAGGAATGCATCAGAAGTTAAATCGCTGACTACCTCTAAGTGCATTGCTTTTGTCGCCATACACACGAAGACTGTGCCAATTCTCTTTGGGTTGAGATAGCCACTTGGGACCTATGCACCATATCTCACAATCTTTAAATTTGCTTGGACTGCGAGATTCTCTTCAGATTTTACATGATTTCACTTAATATCTGTTTTTTTTTCGTACTTCGTCCGTTCTTCGCCTGATAAACTTGCTTTTATATTCCCCATTGTTTATCCATGTTTTGGATTTTGAACATCCCGATACAATCCACCCAAAATCGGTATTTTGACCAAGCAACCCATCGATTTTAACAACTCCATTCCTTAGAATTTGAGGATATAAACTTGCTTCTGTGATCAAGTCCACCCGACCTGGTAGATTAAATTTTTTGTTATCAACATTTTGTTTTATCAACATCGACTGTTTTAAATGGCAAGACTTTCATTTATTTTAAAAAAAATAATTGCCTCAACCTGATGCTGTCTGATTTTATTAGTAGTTCTTATATTAAGTTTTACCTTGTATTTTGAGGCTATACAGCCTGGAGATACCCCACTAATTTCTATATTCCAATGAACTCTTATTCTTGGTAATTTTAAAATCTGCGCTGCTTTTTCCAATATGATTGTACTTTGTGCCCCACTATCTATTAGGGCTCTAAACTTATCATATTCTCCATTAGCTAGTTTGACTTCTACAAGTGCAGTTGCTAGTAGCGCTTGCTCTTTTTTAGTCCCACAAGTATTCACCTTTTGCCTTTTTATTATTGACATTAAAAATTGTATGGTGATTTTTATTGTATTGAACAAAGAATTTCATTCATGCATTTTTTCGTACTAGAGTGTTTTAAACATTTTAAGCAAAACTGTACCTTTTTTTTGCCATTTCGGATCCCTCCATTGGCTCCACACCCCTGAATCTGTAGCACTGAAGTGCGTTATGTCCAGGTCCTTTACGAATTGGACAACTCTTTGTATTATTGTTACTTGACGTGGTTTTATTGATCGACTTTTCATCTTGTAATGATGATAGGGAGTTAAGCTTTTGGTCCAAGAATTCCATTACGTCAGAGAGTGTCTGTATTTCCTTAGTTCGTTTAACATGATTTTCATATAGTTGCACTGTATGTCTATTGAATTTTCTCAATTTTATATGTGCGTGAATCACATAAACTTCTTCGGAAATATTTGTTTTCAATTTAATTAAATGTATTGATTCATTTTTTGAATCAATAAATGTTAAAGTTTGCTTAGCTGAATCTATACTTACATTCGGTAAATCAATTAAACGATTCAGCTGTTCCGAATAAGTTGTTCTTTTATTTTCATACCATTTGTTTATTAGATTCCAAGTGGTAATATAGTTCTCTGCGGATGCAATTAAAATATGAGAAACCAAACTTTTTATTCTCGTTTTAATGAAATTTTTAAATAATTGAATTTCAGAGCAAGACTAATGTCCTCTCTATTATGGTTAAGTTCCGGGAATTTCTAATTTTGGTAGTGAAGATAGTTCTGACTTTACAGTTGAAACTTCAACATGATTTTTATTTTGTAATATTAAATCAAGAGTGTCTCTAATATTGTGGAAGTCAAATTCCATATCGCTAATTTTTTCGTCGAATATAGAACTTTCAAACTTCTGTTCGGTAAAGTCTATTATATTCGCGGTTTAAAGCCATAAACGCTCCATTTCATCACCTTTTCATCAGAATTGTTGATGGTTGTTGAAGATTGTCTATTGAAAATTGACAATCTCCTTAATCCTTAATTTTTAATCTGATTCTTAAACCTATCTTCTAGACTTATCTGTTTCTCTCCTCCTACAGGTTAACCTAAAGATTCTTTATTTATAGAGCTGCTACTTTTCTGTATTACTGCAGGGCTCTCTAAGGATCTTTCAATTATTGAGGGAATCCTTATATCCCTTTCTTTCAATATTATGAATTGCCTGCATTATTTGGTCAAATTGTTTTGTAGTAAAGTAGTCATGCTCGACTACACTAATTTTTAATAATAAGGTATATGTTGCGTCGCTAACTTGTAAATAATTTAGCACGCGCTTAACCCAATGTTGCCCACTGTATGAATACAGGAGCGATACAACGGTAATCGGCAATTCCCTTTTCCCCCTTTGAGTTGCATCTCGCTCGCTCTCACACGAACGACAGCAGCTTCCAGTGTGCAGCTGTGTATTTGAGTTTGAGTTGTGGCTGGCCGCGCCAATGCCAAGAAGAAGATCGACAAGAGAAGTCGTATTTTAGCAAAGGCGCGGAAGAGCACAATTGCAAGTAGTCTAATATTAATTTAAATTTGAACTTATCTATTCGAATAAAGATTTCAGCACATTTTCTATTGAAGTACCAAAACTTCGTGTTTTATTTAATAAACTGCGTTTTGGTACGAAATACGGCCAGGAGTAAGTGCCTCCGTACACCGCGACAAGCATGTTTTTACACACGCCATCATTCTGAAATAATTCTGCAGCGGCGGAGGCCGGGAGCAGAAGCTGTCGATCTACAACATCTTACTGACGGTAGTGGCAACAAGATAGTGTTGAGCCGAATCCTCGTGAGCAGCACGCGGAACACATAACCTCATATTGTGATTGAGATACACTCAGACAATTGATTCTGCGTGAGCCACACGCATTCTACATAACATCAATTTGTGAGTGAGACACACTCAGTGAACTGAGTCCGTGTGAGCCTCACGCATTCTACTTAACCTCAAAGCCTGAGTCAGACACAATTAGGTAACAGAATCTGCGTGAGCCACAAGCATTCTACGTAATCTCAAGGCCGGGAGAGAGCCACTCTCTGCGACCGTTAGGAGCACGCGGATTGATAAATTTATTGATCACGCATGTCTGTGAATTCACCGGCAACGATATCGCCACAACTTTCTAGCGACGCAAGAGGAATAAATAAAACAAGGTCTCGATTGCCTACACATAGCGTGTCGCCTAGCCACAGCCCTTCTAAGCCGGATTTCCAACTAAATCAAGACGAGCGGCGGTGTCCGCAGTGTGACGAAGCCCATAACTTGCGTTCTTGTTCTGCGTTCAGAGCACTGAGCATAGACGAACAGTGGACACTCGTGAAAGCTAAAAGAATTTACTTTTGTTGTTTCATGACACACCGCCTAAGGCAGTGTCAAAAGGTCAAAAGGAAGTGAAAAGGAACTGCAATATAACTGTCTGCAATGCACCACTCAACGCCTTGCTACACTCTGGTGCTACAGACAGTAGCAACGGAAAGCTAGTGCATCGAAGCAGCAACCACGTTGTACAGCCGGGTGAATCTTCAGCTCTGCATTACGACCAAGGTGAAGCAAAGACATTTATTTATTTTTATTTATTTATTTCTTAATTAATTAAGTTATTTATTTATTTATTTATTTATTAATTTATTTATTTATTTATTTATTTATTTATTTATTTATTTATTTATTTATTTATTTATTTATTTATTTATTTATTTATTTATTTATTTATTTATTTATTTATTTATTTATTTATTTATTTATTTATTTATTTATTTATTTATTTATTTATTTATTTATTTATTTATTTATTTAACGTCAACTATTAACAGTCCACCAAAATTTGAAGGTAACATTAAAATTTTTAATATAAATTAAAACTGAAATAATAAATTTTAAATTTAAAATTAAATATTTAAGTAAAATATTAAAGTTTATATCTGGGGTGTTCAAAATAACAATATTTAGTGATCCATTATTTGTTGCGAGGATTGGGAAAAACCCAGAAAAACCAAATCAGTCCACTATGATTAGTAAAGCAAATTAGTGCTGGAGAGTTAAGAATATGTGCTAAAGGGTTAAGAATATGGTTTTTAATCGTATCAAAAGTGGACTCTGAGTTGAAGACTCAAAAAAGTCTTTTAGAGTCAACACAGAAAACTCGGTAAGGTTCATGCAAAGAATAGTTAGTATTACAAGTATTTAGAGAAAGTGGTGTGAAATTACGAGTACGTCTCAAAGGTACAGAGAAGTTAATTTGGCTCAATGGCAGAGATGATTCAGTTGTGCCAATAATTAATTTATGTAAAAATATAACTCCCGAACAAAAGAAGTATATAGTTTAGTCGTATAAGGGTCGTCAAATTCCTTAGACCATCGTTTGATAAATCCAAGAGATTGAGTCGCCTTGTTGACTGTAAGCGAGATATGTTGGTCAAATTTTAATCTTTAATCAAGAAGAATTCCCAAATCGGTGACACAGTCTAATCTCTCAAGAGAAACCCGGTCAAGCATGTTATTAAATGTGTGAGGCGTACTTCTATAGAATGACATAGCTTTACATTTAGAGCAATTCAGAAATTCTGAAACAACAAGTTGCATTTACACCAAGCAAAAAACAAATCCAGGTCCGATTGCAATAAATGAGAAGAGTTGTTGTCATTATATTTGTTTAGTTGTATGATAAGCACAGCTTTACATCATCGGCGTACATAGTACATTGGAGTAAAGAAAGATAGACGAGAGATCGTTTATAAATAATTAAAAAAACAAAGGACCAAGGTTGCTACCCTGGGTTAACATTTCCGTTACATTCCTTTAACGCTCTACGCTGGGGCTCGGTGTGTGCACACATACGCGCTTATTGACGAAGGCGCAGCGTGTACTCTGATGGAAGAAGAAATGGCAAGGGAGCTCGATATAGATGGCCCGGAAAGTGAACTCGGTCTGAGATGGACTGGTGACGTGAATCGCACGGAGCCAAACTCCAAGACTGTGGTCCTGCTGGTATCTGCAAAGAAGCAAACTACGCCATAGTATGTGCTCGAAGCCGTGCGTACAGTAACACGCCTGGATCTGCCCATACAATCTATCAACGAGGAATTATTACGTACACGCTGTCATCTCCAGGGACTTCCCATTCTACTGTACAACGACGTGAGAGCATATATCATTATTGGACTGGAGTTTCTCAGTGTGACAGTACCATTGAAGATGCGAGAAGGATGCGAGAAGGAGATGGAGAAGGATACGACCTTATTGGTGTTCGCAGCCGTTAAGGCTGGTCGGTGTACGGACGGCGCAGTGCTGAATTATTCCCAAGAACTAGATTGTTACACGTGTGTCAGTGCAACGTCGCAAACAGTACACGCAAACTAGAAGCCATAAACAAATTTTTCTCTGTGGAATCTATCGGCGTGAGCGCGTCTATGAAACCGCTAAGATCAAAGAAGATGAGCGTTCCACACAAATAATGAAGGCGACAACACGTTACGACTGGGTCTAAAACCTTGGCAGACTGGCTTACTGTGGAAATCCGATGGAGTTGAACTACCTGACTCTTAAGCATTGAAGCGCCTTCAATGTCTTGAGAGGAAAATGTCAAAGGATTTCAGCGTGAGAAAATTTATGACAAAAACAATGGAGAACTACAAAACTAAAGGATACATACGGAAACTGAAAGAGAGTGAGCTGTCAGCTAACATTAACTCATGATTTCTTCCCACATTTACAGTACGCAATCCAAACAAAATAAGGCTCGGTTGGTATGGGATGCGGCTGCTCAGGTTAATGGCGTGTCGTTGAATGACGTGCTGCTCAAAGGACCAGATGCGCCTCTTTCCCTTGTGGGCATCCTAGTGCGCTTGGGGGAGCAGCCTATATCAATATCCGGCGATATACGAGAGATGTTCCACCAAATACTCATGCGCCCCGAAGATCAAGCTGCGCAAAAGTTTCTGTGGCGCGATGGTGAGGCGTGGCGATCACAAGAGACGTATGTGATGCAGGTCATGACTTTGCAGCTTCCTGTTCACCAGTATTAGCCAATTATATAAAGGATCGCAATGCAGAACTCTACAAAAATACGCATCCTAAAGCAGTGAAAGCGATTCTAAGCAACGCGTTTGTGGACGATTGGCTGCAGTCGGTAGATAGTGAACAAGAGATTATCAAACTGGCAACTACCGTAAGGAATATTTACTTGGACGGCGGCTTCGAGATGAGAAACTGGACTTCTAACTCTACCCGCGTGTTTGAGGAGTTAAATAGTGGAAATGCAACGGCCAAAGGCATCACCACTTATGTGAGACCAGGAAAAGGTTCTAATTATGTGTAGTTACCAAGACGGGATTTGCTGACCTTCGTTGTAGAACCAACGTTGGTTTTAAAAGCATATAATGAAACGGCACCGAAGCGCCGCGTACTAAGCGTCGTTATGTCCAATATTGACCCACTTGGTCTCCTCGGATCCGGAGTCGCCTGGGTAAAGACTCTCAACAGCGATAATGAAAACGATTGGAAACACTGGCTTGAACTAGTACCGAAACTAAACAACTTGCACATACCAAAGGTGCATGCCTCTGGTAAGATCTGCGGCCAGTATACAGCTTCACACATTTGTGGACGCCAGCTAAACGCATACGAAGCCGTTGTCTTCCTGCGTGCGGAACTAGCTGGCACTTTACGCTGCTCACTTCATACTCCGTATGAAGTTTATGGCCACAATTTTGGGCCTTCGACTGTCGAGGAGCATCGAGTCCGAGCTCTCAGCGCAAATTAGTCAGCGTTACTTCTGGACTGACTCAAAAGAACTACTCTATTGGACTCGATCCGATGCGCGCAAGTTCCAACAGTTCGTAGCATTACGAATCTGAGAAATTTTATGGCGATCCGAGGTGGCGCTGGGTGCTATCGGCACAAAACGTTGCTGACAAAGGCACTGAATAGATAAAGACGCTCGAAATCAGCGGATAAACACGGTGGTTTATCGGACCAGCCTTTCTGTATCTGGAGTAGATGCAGTTGCCAGTCACCAACATGGCAAACAAGCACGATGAAATCGACTGGCTACATCATGCTGAGATCTGATCCACACATGTATCAACCTTAGCATGCATATCACCTGATCCGTACCGACATAGTAAACTAAAACGATTGCGAAGCGGACACAGCGACATGTATGATTTTTACAGACCCTTAAGAAACCGCGCGAAGAGCCACTCCACGGTCTCTTGCAGCTAATACGTGCCGAGGAAGCAGACATCGTATTTATACGTGTTTGTCGGAGACAGAGTTCTACGACAGATCTGCTGCCTAATATCTGAAAGTAGAAGACGATATCACCGCCTACACAACGAAATTGTCGCACTGAGGTACGCCAGCGGTACTCGATCAAGGGTCTGCGAGCATTGGTGAGAAATTTTGCGAAGAACTGCCCCATGTGCCAAATACGGCGCGCACAGACAGCGAGATGGGAGAGTCACCAGTAGAGCGCGGGCGTGGACTATTTTGGTCCAATTGATTTAATCGTGGGACGACCCCGAGAGAAGAGGTGGGGTGTGTTGTTTACATGGCTCACAGCACGAGCAGTACATTAAGGAATTGCAGTCAGGAATTGCCAGTCGAGTTCTAAAGGAGGAGATCGAGTGCATATCTGCATATTCAGTCGAGGAAAAATACCCAACCTTGGAGTTCAACTTTATCCCACCAGGCTTCCCACATATGGGTGGCGTCTGGGAAGGGCTGGTACGATCCACTAAATCTATCCTTTCAGAGATTTTGCCTGAGAGCGGATTGAGAGAATAAGTTCTACGAGCCGCGTTTGCCGCTGTAGAGTATATTCTAAACTTACGACCATTGACGTACGTTCCACTTGAAGATGCTGACGCAGAGGCTCTGTTCCCGAACCACTTTCTCGTTGGAATGGATTTCGCGTCGCTTGTCAACTGGCCGACTGCTTTTGGAAAAGATGGCTGCGAGAATATCTATCAACCCTGACCAGACGGACAAAATGGTTCCAGGCCCGCAAGCCCGATTGCTGTAGACGACGTTGTCATAATTGTAGCGCAACTCATGGCCCGAAGCGCAGTAGTACGTACTAAGGATGAGCCTTGAACACGACCGCTTGTCAAAGTGGGAAAATTTAATATCAGGAGAGTCGGTAACACCCTGTGTAGCCACCCAACGTCGCTAATTTGTTAATAATTTAGCGCACTCCTAATCCAATGTTGCCTTCCCTATCAATACGGGAGCGATACAACGGAAATTGGCAATTCCCTCTTTCCCCTTTGTGTTGCATCTCGCTCGATCTCACACGAACGGCAGCAGCTTCCAGTGTGCAGCTGTGTATTTGAGCTTGAGTTGTGGCTGGCCGCGCCAATGCTAAGAAGAAGATCGACAAGAGAAGTCGAATTTTAGCAAAGGTGCGGGCAGAGCACAATTGTAAGAAGTCTAATATAAATTTGAATTTGTACTGTATTTGGTACCAAATACGGCTAAGACTAAGTGCCCCACCGTACACCGCGACAAGCGTGTTTTAACACACGTCAACAGTATTATTACCTTAAAAATGCATTTTGAGTTCTTTAATTCTATCTTATATATCTTTTAAGACGTTTTGTTTTTCAAAAGTCCCAATTTTCTTTACTATATCGGACATCATCTTTAACAGTTCAATTGTCTTATCTGTCATAATTTTTTCTTCTTAATAAACAATCAAAAAATTATTTATAAATTTATATTTCCAGTTAGTTAATTGTTATTTTTAACAATTTTCTTTTTTCATACTCCTATGGCTGTTTATAATTTATAATCTTCTAATGTGTATTAATACCCTTGGACATGATCTACTTTTTGGAGACCTAACAGTGGTTAGTCATTTGCTTTTTTCAAGCAGCGGTTGCACGCATCGGCTTGTAATAGAACTAATAACATGTATACCTGTTAAATATTATAAATACTATTTGTCTGTTTGTCTGTCTCTTTTTTTATCTGTTTGTCTTTCTGTTTGTCTCTCTGTTTGTTTGTCTGTTTGTTTGTCTATTTGTCTGTTTGTTTGTTTGTCTGTTTGTCTGTCTGTTTGTCTGTTTGTCTGTCTGCTTGTCTGTTTGTCTTTCTGTTTGTGTCTCTGATTGTTTGTCTGTTTGTTTGTCTATTTGTCTGTTTGTTTGTCTATCTGTTTGTCTGTCTGTTTGTCTGTCTGTTTGTCTCTCTGTATTTTTGTCTGTCTGTTTTTTTGTTGTTTGTCTGATTGTATGTCTGTTTGTCTGTCTATTTGTCTGGCTGTTGTCTGTCTGTTGTCTGTCTGTCTGTTTGTCTGTCTGTTTGTCTGTCTGTCTGTATATCTTTTTGTCTGTCTTTTTGTCTGTCCGTTTGTCTGTCTGTTTGTCTGTCTGTTTGTCTGTCTGTTTGTCTGTCTGTTTGTCTGTCTGTTTGTCTGTCTGTTTGTCTGTCTGTTCGTTTGTCTGTTTGTCTGTCTGTTTGTCTGTCTTATTTTCTATCTGTTTTTCTGTCTGTTTGTCTGTCCGTTTTTCTGTCTGTTTGTTTGTCTGTCTGTTTGTTTGTCTGTCTGCTTGTCTGTCTGCTTGTCTGTCAGTTTGTCAGTCTGTTTGTTTGTCTGTCTGCTTGTCTCTCTGTTTGTCTGTCTGCTTGTCTATTTTTCTGTTTGTTTGTCTGTTTGTTTGTCTGTCTGCTTGTCTGTCTGCTTGTCTGTCTGTTTGTCTGTCTGTTTTTCTGTTTGTCTGTTTGTTTTTTTTGTCTGTTTGTCTGTCTGTTTGTTTCTAGGTTCTAGGTATGTGGTAGTTCCCAAAACAGGATTTGCTGACCTTCGTTGTAAAACCAGAGTTGGATTTAAAAGCATATACTGACAAGGCAACGAAGCGCCGCGTACTAAACTTCCTTGTGTCAATATTTGACCCACTTGGTCTCCTCGGATTCTTTCACATACGAACCAAAATCATACTGCACGATATCTGGTGATCCGGAGTCGCCTGGGAAGAGACGCTCAACAGCGATAATGAAAACGATTGGAAACACTGGCTTGAACTAGTACCGAATCTAAACAACTTGCACATACCAAGTTGCATGCCTTTGGTAAGATCTGCGGAAAATATACAGCTTCATACATTTGTGGACGCCAGCATAAACGCATACGAAGCCGTTGTCTTCCTGCGTGCGGAACTAGCTGGCACTTTACGCTGCTCACCAGTCGCTTCAAAGACACGAGTTGCGCCGCTAAAATCTATTTCCATACTCCGTATGAAGTTGATGGCCGCAATTTCGGACCTTCTACTGGCGAGGAGCATCGAGTCCGAGCTCTCAGTGCATATTAATCAGCGTTACTTCTGGACTGACTCAAAAGAACTGACTCAAAAGAACCCGATGCGCGCAAGTTCCAACAGTTCGTAGCATTACGAATCTGAGAAATTTTATGGCGATCCGAGGTGGCGCTGGGTGCTATCGGTACAAAACGTTGCTGACAAAGGCACTGAATAGATAAAGACGCTCGAAATCAGCGAATAAACACGGTGGTTTATCGGACCAGCCTTTCTGTATCTGGAGTAGATGCAGTTGCCAGTCACCAACATGGCAAACAAGCACGATGAAATCGACTGGCTACATCATGCTGAGATGTCCACACATGTATCAACCTTAGCATGCATATCACCTGATCCGTACCGACATAGTAAACTAAAACGATTGCGAGCGACACAGCGACGTGTACTGGACTTTTTACGAGCCATATACAAGAAACCGCGCGAAGAGCCACTCCACGGTCTCTTGCAGATAAAACGTGCCGAGGAAGCAGACATCGTATTTATACGTGTTTGTCGGGAGACAGAGTTCTACGAGAGATCTGCTGCCTAAGATCTGAAAGCGCATGAGCATATTGCATATCAAAGAATCAAAGGAGGAATTGATACAATAGAAGGCGTCGAAATCAACGTGAAGCGCCCAATTTTCCTACCAAGACGACATCGCGTTACATATCTGATAGTTGAAGACGATATCACCGCCTACACAACGAAATTGTCGTTACTGAGGTACGCCAGCGGTACTGGATAAAGGGTCTGCGAGCATTGGTAAGAAATATTGCGAAGAACTGCCAAATACGGCGCGCACAGACAGCGCCATTAGAGATGGGAGAGTTAGAAGTGCACCCAAGAAAGGATGGCCAAGTACGAAGCGCAGTAGTACGTACTAAGGATGGGCTTTGAACACGACCGTTTGTATAACTGGGAAAATTGGATCTCACATGAACAGCAGCAGCTTCCAGTGTGCAGCTGTGTATTTGAGTTTGAGTTGTGGCTGGCCACGGCAATGCCAAGGAGAAGATCGACAAGAGAAGTCGAATTTTAGTAAAGGCGCGGGCAGTGCACAATTATAAGTAGTCTAATATAAATTTGAATTTGTACTGTATTTGGTACCAAATACAAGCGTATTTTAACAAACACCAACAGTATTATTACCTTAAAAAGGCATTTTGAGTTCTTTAATAATATCTTATATATCTTTTAAGACGTTTTGTTTTTCAAAAGTCCTAATTTTCTTTACTATATCGGACATCTTCTTTAACAATTCAATTGTCTTATCTGTAATCATTTTTTCTTCTTAATAAACTATCAAAAATATATTTATAAATTTATATTTCCTTTTAGTTAATTGCTAATTTTAACAATTTTCTTTTTTCGCTACTGCTATGGCTGTTTATAATTTATAATCTTCTAATGTGTATTAATACCCTTGGACATGATCTATTTTTGGAGACCTAACAGTGGTTAGTCATTTGTTTTTTTCAAGCAGCGTTTGCACGCATCGGCTTGTAATAGATCTAATAACATGTATACCTGTTATATATTATAAATACTGTTTGTCTGTCTGTTTTTTTGTCTATTTGTCTTTCTGTTTGTCTCTCTGTTTGTTTGTCTGTTTGCTTGTCTATTTGTCTGTTTGTTTGTCTGTCTGTTTGTCTGTTTGTCTGTCTGTTTGTCTGTCTGTTTGTCTGGTTGTGTGTCTCTCTGTTAGTCTGTCTGTATTTTGTCTGTCTCTTTTCCTGTCTGATTGTATCCTTTTTGTCTGTCTGTTATTCTGTCTGTTTTATAGTCTGTTTCGCTGTCTGTTTGTCTGTCTGTTTGCCTGTCTGTTTGTCAGTTTATTTGTCTGTCTGTTTGTCTATCTTTTTGTCTGTCTGTTTGTCTGTCTGTTTGTCTGTCTGTTACTCTGTCTTTTTGTCTGTCTGTTTGTCTGTCTGTTTGTCTGTCTGTTTGTATGTCTGTTTGTTTGTCTGTCTGTTTGTCTGTTTGTCTGTTTGTCTGTTTGTCTGTTTGTCTGTTTGTCTGTTTGTCTGTCTGTTTGTCTGGTTGTGTGTCTCTCTGTTAGTCTGTCTGTATTTTGTCTGTCTCTTTTCCTGTCTGATTGTATCCTTTTTGTCTGTCTGTTATTCTGTCTGTTTAATAGTCTGTTTCTCTGTCTGTTTGTCTGTCTGTTTCCCTGTCTGTTTGTCAGTCTGTTTGTCTGTCTGTTTGTCTGTCTGCTTGTCCGTCTGTCTGTCTGTCAGTTTATCTTTCTATTTGTCTGTCTGTTTGTCTGTTTTTTTCAAGTAGCGTTTGCACGCATCGGCTTATAATAGAACTTATAACATGTATACCTGTTAAATATTATAAATACTGTTTGTCTGTCTGCTTGTCTGTTTATTTTCAAGCAGCGTTTGCACGCATCGGCTTGTAATAGAACTTATAACATGTATACCGGTTATTTATTATAAATACTGTTTGTCTGTCTGCTTGTCTGTCTGTTTGTCTGTCTGTTTGTCGCCTGTCAGTTTGTCTGTCTATTTGTCTGTCTGTTTGTCTGTCTGTTTCTTTGTCTGTCTGCTTGTCTGTCTGCTTGTCTGTCTGTTTGTCTGTCTGTTTGTCTGTCTGTTTTTTTGTCTGTTTGTCTTTCTGTTTGTCTCTCTGTTTGTTTGTCTGTTTGTTTGTCTGTTTGTTTGTCTATTTGTTTGTTTGTTTGTCTGTCTGTTTGTCTGTCTGTTTGTCTGGCTTTTTGTCTGTCTGTTTTTCTGTTTGCCTGTTTGTCTGTCTGCTTGTCTGTCTGTTTGTATGGTTGTGTGTCTCCCTGTTAGTCTGTCTGTATTTTGTCTGTCTCTTTTCCTGTCTGATTGTATCCCTTTTGTCTGTCTGTTATTCTGTCAGTTTTATAGTCTGTTTTATAGTCTGTTTGTCTGTCTATTTGTCTGTCAGTTTGTCTGTTTGTTTTGTCTGTCTGTTTGTCTGTCTGTTTGTCTGTCTGTTACTCTGTCTTTTTGTCTGTCTGTTTGTCTGTCTGTTTGTCTGTCTGTTTGTATGTCTGTTTGTTTGTTTGTCTGTTTGTCTGTTTGTCTGTTTGTCTGTTTGTCTGTTTGTCTGTTTGTCTGTTTGTCTGTCTGTTTGTCTGGTTGTGTGTCTCTCTGTTAGTCTGTCTGTATTTTGTCTGTCTCTTTTCCTGTCTGATTGTATCCTTTTTGTCTGTCTGTTATTCTGTCTGTTTAATAGTCTGTTTCTCTGTCTGTTTGTCTGTCTGTCTCCCTGTCTGTTTGTCAGTCTGTTTGTCTGTCTGTTTGTCTGTCTGCTTGTCCGTCTGTCTGTCTGTCAGTTTATCTTTCTATTTGTCTGTCTGTTTGTCTGTTTTTTTCAAGTAGCTTTTGCACGCATCGGCTTATAATAGAACTTATAACATGTATACCTGTTAAATATTATAAATACTGTTTGTCTGTCTGCTTGTCTGTTTATTTTCAAGCAGCGTTTGCACGCATCGGCTTGTAATAGAACTTATAACATGTATACCGGTTATTTATTATAAATACTGTTTGTCTGTCTGCTTGTCTGTCTGTTTGTCTGTCTGTTTGTCGCCTGTCAGTTTGTCTGTCTATTTGTCTGTCTGTTTGTCTGTCTGTTTCTTTGTCTGTCTGCTTGTCTGTCTGCTTGTCTGCCTGTTTGTCTGTCTGTTTGTCTGTCTGTTTTTTTGTCTGTTTGTCTTTCTGTTTGTCTCTCTGTTTGTTTGTCTGTTTGTTTGTCTGTTTGTTTGTCTATTTGTTTGTTTGTTTGTCTGTCTGTTTGTCTGTCTGTTTGTCTGTCTGTTTGTCTGTCTGTTTGTCTGTCTGTTTGTCTGTCTGTTTTTCTGTTTGCCTGTTTGTCTGTCTGCTTGTCTGTCTGTTTGTATGGTTGTGTGTCTCCCTGTTAGTCTGTCTGTATTTTGTCTGTCTCTTTTCCTGTCTGATTGTATCCCTTTTGTCTGCCTGTTATTCTGTCAGTTTTATAGTCTGTTTTATAGTCTGTTTGTCTGTCTATTTGTCTGTCAGTTTGTCTGTTTGTTTTGTCAGTCTGTTTGTCTGTCTGTTTGTCTGTCTGTTTGTCTGTCTGTTTGTCTGTCTGTTTGTCTGTCTGTTTGTCTGTCTGATTGTCTGTCTGTTTGTCTGTCTGTTTGTCTGTCTGTTTGTCTGTCTGTTTCTCTGTCTGTTTGTCTGTCAGTTTGTCTGTCTGTTTGTCTGTCTGCTTGTCTGTCTGTTTTTCTGTCTGTTTGTCTGTCTGTTTGTCTGTCTGTTTGTCTGTCTGTTTGTATGTCTGTTTGTCTCTCTGTCTTTTTTTCTGTCTGTTTTTCTCTCTTTTTGTCTTTCCCGTTGTGTGTCTGTTTGTTTGTCTGTCTGCTTGTCTGTCTGTTTGTTTGTCTGTCTGCTTGTCTGTCTGTTTGTCTGTCAGCTTGTCTGTCTATTTGTCTTTCTGTTTGTCCGTCTGTTTGTTTGTCTGTCTGCTTGTCTCTCTGTTTGTCTGTCTGTCTGTCTGTTTGTCTGTCTGTTTGTGTGTCTGTTTGTCTGTCTGTCTGTCTTTTTTCTGTCTGTTTTTCTGACTTTTTGTCTATCCCGTTGTCTGTCTGTTTGTTTGTCTGTCTGCTTGTCTGTCTGTTTGTTTGCCGGTCTGTTTGTCTGTCTGTTTTTCTGTTTGATAGGTCTGTCTGTTTGTTTGTCTGTTTGTTTTTCTGCTTGTTTGTCTGTCTGTTTGTTTGTTTGTCAGTTTGTTTCTCTATTTGTCTGTCTGTTTGTCTGTCTCTTTTGTCTGTCTGTTTGTCTGTCTGATTGTCTGTCTGTTTGTCTGTCTGTTTGTCTGTCTGTTTGTCTGTCTGTTTCTCTGTCTGTTTCTCTGTCTGTTTGTCTGTCTGTTTGTCTGTCTGTTTTTTTGTCTGTTTGTCTGTCTGTTTTTTTGTCTGTTTGTCTTTCTGCTTGTCTCTCTGTTTGTTTGTCTTTTTGTTTGTCTGTTTGTTTGTCTGTTTGTTTGTCTATTTAATTGTTTGTTTTTCTGTCTGTTTGTCTGTCTGTTTGTCTGTCTGTTTGTCTGTCTGTTTGTCTGTCTGTTTGTCTGTCTGTTTGTCTGTCTGTTTGTCTGTCTGTTTGTCTGTCTGTTTGTCTGTCTGTTTGTCTGTCTGTTTGTCTGTCTGTTTGTCTGTCTGTTTGTCTGTCTGTTTGTCTGTCTGTTTGTCTGTCTGTTTGTCTGTCTGTTTGTCTGTCTGTTTCTTTGTCTGTCTGCTTGTCTGTCTGCTTGTCTGTCTGTTTGTCTGTCTGTCTGTTTTTTTGTCTGTTTGTCTTTCTGTTTGTCTGTCTGTTTGTCTGTCTGTTTGTCTGTCAGTTTGTCTGTCTGTTTTGTCTGTCAGTTTGTCTGTCTGTTTGTCTATCTGTTTGTCTTTCTGTTTGTCTGTCTGTTTGTCTGTCTGTTTGTCTGTCTGTTTGTTTGTTTTTCTGCTTGTCTGTCTGTTTGTCTGTTTGTCTGGCTGTCTGCTTGTCTCTCTGTTTGTCTGTCTGTTTGTCTATTTTTATGTTTGTTTGTCTGTCTGCTTGTCTGTCTGCTTGTCTGTCTGTTTGTCTGTCTGTTTTTCTGTTTGTCTGTTTGTTTTTTTTGTCTGTTTGTCTGTTTGTTTGTTTCTAGGTTCTAGGTATGTGGTAGTTCCCAAAACGGTATTTGCTGACCTTCGTTGTAAAACCAGAGTTGGTTTTAAAAGCATATACTGACAAGGCAACGAAGCGCCGCGTACTAAGCGTCGTTGTGTCAATATTTGAGCCACTTGGTCTCCTCGGATTCTTTCACATACGAACCAAAATCATACTGCACGATATCTGGTGATCCGGAGTCGCCTGGGAAGAGACGCTCAACAGCGATAATGAAAACGATTGGAAACACTGGCTTGAACTAGTACCGAATCTAAACAACTTGCACATACCAAGGTGGCTGCCTTTGGTAAGATCTGCGGAAAATGTACAGCTTCATACATTTTTGGACGCCAGCATAAACGCATACGAAGCCGTTGTCTACCTGCGTGCGGAACTAGCTGGCACTTTACGCTGCCCACCAGTCGCTTCAAAGACACGAGTTGCGCCGCTAAAATCTATTTCCATACTCCGTATGAAGTTGATGGCCGCAATTTCGGACCTTCTACTGGCGAGGAGCATCGAGTCCGAGCTCTCAGTGCATATTAATCAGCGTTACTTCTGGACTCAAAAGAACTGCTCTATTGGACTCGATCCGATGCGCGCAAGTTCCAACAGTTCGTAGCATTACGAATCTGAGAAATTTTATGGCGATCCGAGGTGGCGCTGGGTGCTATCGGCACAAAACGTTGCTGACAAAGGCACTGAATAGATAAAGACGCTCGAAATCAGCGGATAAACACGGTGGTTTATCGGACCAGCCTTTCTGTATCTGGAGTAGATGCAGTTGCCAGTCACCAACATGGCAAACAAGCACGATGAAATCGACTGGCTACATCATGCTGAGATGTCCACACATGTATCAACCTTAGCATGCATATCACCTGATCCGTACCGACATAGTAAACTAAAACGATTGCGAGCGACACAGCGACGTGTACTGGACTTTTTACGAGCCATATACAAGAAACCGCGCGAAGAGCCACTCCACGGTCTCTTGCAGATAAAACGTGCCGAGGAAGCAGACATCGTATTTATACGTGTTTGTCGGGAGACAGAGTTCTACGAGAGATCTGCTGCCTAAGATCTGAAAGCGCATGAGCATATTGCATATCAAAGAATCAAAGGAGGAATTGATACAATAGAAGGCGTCGAAATCAACGTGAAGCGCCCAATTTTCCTACCAAGACGACATCGCGTTACATATCTGATAGTTGAAGACGATATCACCGCCTACACAACGAAATTGTCGTCACTGAGGTACGCCAGCAGTACTGGATCAAGGGTCTGCGAGCATTGGTAAGAAATATTGCGAAGAACTGCCCCATGTGCCAAATACGGCGCGCAAAGACAGCGCCATTAGAGATGGGAGAGTTAGAAGTGCACCCAAGAAAGGATGGCCAAGTACGAAGCGCAGCAGTACGTACTAAGGATGGGCTTTGAACATGACCGTTTGTCAAACTGGGAAAATTGGATCTCACACGAACAGCAGCAGCTTCCAGTGTGCAGCTGTGTATTTGAGTTTGAGTTGTGGCTGGCCGCGCCAATGCCAAGAAGAAGATCAACACGAGAAGTCAAATTTTAGTAAAGGCGCGGGCAGTGCACAATTGTAAGTAGTCTAATATAAATTTGCATTTGTACTGTATTTGGTACCAAATACAAGTGTGTTTTAACACACACCAACAGTATTATTACCTTAAAAATGCATTTTGAGTTCTTTAATAATATCTTATATATCTTTTAAGACGTTTTGTTTTTCAAAAGTCCTAATTTTCTTTACTATATCGGACATCTTCTTTAACAATTCAATTGTCTTATCTGTCATCATTTTTTCTTCTTAATAAACAATCAAAAATATATTTATAAATTTATATTTCCTTTTAGTTAATTGCTAATTTTAACAATTTTCTTTTTTCGCTACTGCTATGGCTGTTTATAATTTATAATCTTCTAATGTGTATTAATACCCTTGGACATGATCTATTTTTTGGAGACCTAACAGTGGTTAGTCATTTGTTTTTTTCAAGCAGCGTTTGCACGCATCGGCTTGTAATAGATCTAATAACATGTATACCTGTTATATATTATAAATACTGTTTGTCTGTCTGTTTTTTTGTCTATTTGTTTTTCTGTTTGTCTCTCTGTTTGTTTGTCTGTTTGCTTGTCTATTTGTCTGTTTGTTTGTCTGTCTGTTTGTCTGTTTGTCTGTTTGTCTGTTTGTCTGTTTGTCTGTTTGTCTGTTTGTCTGTCTGTTTGTCTGTCTGTTTGTCTGGTTGTGTGTCTCTCTGTTAGTCTGTCTGTATTTTGTCTGTCTCTTTTCCTGTCTGATTGTATCCTTTTTGTCTGTCTGTTATTCTGTCTGTTTTATAGTCTGTTTCGCTGTCTGTTTGTCTGTCTGTTTGCCTGTCTGTTTGTCAGTTTATTTGTCTGTCTGTTTGTCTGTCTGTTTGTCTGTCTGTTTGTTTGTCTTTCTGCTTGTCTGTCTGTTTGTCTGGCTGTCTGCTTGTCTCTCTGTTTGTCTGTCTGTTTGTCTATTTTTATGTTTGTTTGTCTGTCTGCTTGTCTGTCTGCTTGTCTGTCTGTTTGTCTGTCTGTTTTTCTGTTTGTCTGTTTGTTTTTTTTGTCTGTTTGTCTGTTTGTTTGTTTCTAGGTTCTAGGTATGTGGTAGTTCCCAAAACGGTATTTGCTGACCTTCGTTGTAAAACCAGAGTTGGTTTTAAAAGCATATACTGACAAGGCAACGAAGCGCCGCGTACTAAGCGTCGTTGTGTCAATATTTGAGCCACTTGGTCTCCTCGGATTCTTTCACATACGAACCAAAATCATACTGCACGATATCTGGTGATCCGGAGTCGCCTGGGAAGAGACGCTCAACAGCGATAATGAAAACGATTGGAAACACTGGCTTGAACTAGTACCGAATCTAAACAACTTGCACATACCAAGGTGGCTGCCTTTGGTAAGATCTGCGGAAAATGTACAGCTTCATACATTTTTGGACGCCAGCATAAACGCATACGAAGCCGTTGTCTACCTGCGTGCGGAACTAGCTGGCACTTTACGCTGCCCACCAGTCGCTTCAAAGACACGAGTTGCGCCGCTAAAATCTATTTCCATACTCCGTATGAAGTTGATGGCCGCAATTTCGGACCTTCTACTGGCGAGGAGCATCGAGTCCGAGCTCTCAGTGCATATTAATCAGCGTTACTTCTGGACTCAAAAGAACTACTCTATTGGACTCGATCCGATGCGCGCAAGTTCCAACAGTTCGTAGCATTACGAATCTGAGAAATTTTATGGCGATCCGAGGTGGCGCTGGGTGCTATCGGCACAAAACGTTGCTGACAAAGGCACTGAATAGATAAAGACGCTCGAAATCAGCGGATAAACACGGTGGTTTATCGGACCAGCCTTTCTGTATCTGGAGTAGATGCAGTTGCCAGTCACCAACATGGCAAACAAGCACGATGAAATCGACTGGCTACATCATGCTGAGATGTCCACACATGTATCAACCTTAGCATGCATATCACCTGATCCGTACCGACATGGTAAACTAAAACGATTGCGAGCGACACAGCGACGTGTACTGGACTTTTTACGAGCCATATTCAAGAAACCGCGCGAAGAGCCACTCCACGGTCTCTTGCAGATAAAACGTGCCGAGGAAGCAGACATCGTATTTATACGTGTTTGTCGAGAGACAGAGTTCTACGAGAGATCTGCTGCCTAAGATCTGAAAGCGCTTGAGCATATTGCATATCAAAGAATCAAAGGAGGAATTGATACAATAGAAGGCGTCGAAATCAACGTGAAGCGCCCAATTTTCCTACCAAGACGACATCTCGTTACATATCTGATAGTTGAAGACGATATCACCGCCTACACAACGAAATTGTCGTTACTGAGGTACGCCAGCGGTACTGGATCAAGGGTCTGCGAGCATTGGTAAGAAATATTGCGAAGAACTGCCCCATGTGCCAAATACGGCGCGCACAGACAGCGCCATTAGAGATGGGAGAGTTAGAAGTGCACCCAAGAAAGGATGGCCAAGTACGAAGCGCAGTAGTACGTACTAAGGATGGGCTTTGAACACGACCGTTTGTCAAACTGGGAAAATTGGATCTCACACGAACAGCAGCAGCTTCCAGTGTGCAGCTGTGTATTTGAGTTTGAGTTGTGGCTGGCCGCGGCAATGCCAAGAAGAAGATCGACAAGAGAAGTCGAATTTTAGTAAAGGTGCGGGCAGTGCACAATTATAAGTAGTCTAATATAAATTTGAATTTGTACTGTATTTGGTACCAAATACAATCGTATTTTAACACACACCAACAGTATTATTACCTTAAAAAGGCATTTTGAGTTCCTTAATAATATCTTATATATCTTTTAAGACGTTTTGTTTTTCAAAAGTCCTAATTTTCTTTACTATATCGGACATCTTCTTTAACAATTCAATTGTCTTATCTGTCATCATTTTTTCTTCTTAATAAACAATCAAAAATATATTTATAAATTTATATTTCCTTTTAGTTAATTGCTAATTTTAACAATTTTCTTTTTTCGCTACTGCTATGGCTGTTTATAATTTATAATCTTCTAATGTGTATTAATACCCTTGGACATGATCTATTTTTTGGAGACCTAACAGTGGTTAGTCATTTGTTTTTTTCAAGCAGCGTTTGCACGCATCGGCTTGTAATAGATCTAATAACATGTATACCTGTTATATATTATAAATACTGTTTGTCTGTCTGTTTTTTTGTCTATTTGTCTTTCTGTTTGTCTCTCTGTTTGTTTGTCTGTTTGCTTGTCTATTTGTCTGTTTGTTTGTCTGTCTGTTTGTCTGTTTGTCTGTCTGTTTGTCTGTCTGTTTGTCTGGTTGTGTGTCTCTCTGTTAGTCTGTCTGTATTTTGTCTGTCTCTTTTCCTGTCTGATTGTATCCTTTTTGTCTGTCTGTTATTCTGTCTGTTTTATAGTCTGTTTCGCTGTCTGTTTGTCTGTCTGTTTGCCTGTCTGTTTGTCAGTTTATTTGTCTGTCTGTTTGTCTATCTTTTTGTCTGTCTGTTTGTCTGTCTGTTTGTCTGTCTGTTTGTCTGTCTTTTTGTCTGTCTGTTTGTCTGTCTGTTTGTCTGTCTGTTTGTATGTCTGTTTGTTTGTCTGTCTGTTTGTCTGTTTGTCTGTTTGTCTGTCTGTTTGTCTGGTTGTGTGTCTCTCTGTTAGTCTGTCTGTATTTTGTCTGTCTCTTTTCCTGTCTGATTGTATCCTTTTTGTCTGTCTGTTATTCTGTCTGTTTAATAGTCTGTTTCTCTGTCTGTTTGTCTGTCTGTTTCCCTGTCTGTTTGTCAGTCTGTTTGTCTGTCTGTTTGTCTGTCTGCTTGTCCGTCTGTCTGTCTGTCAGTTTATCTTTCTATTTGTCTGTTTTTTTCAAGTAGCGTTTGCACGCATCGGCTTATAATATAACTTATAACATGTATACCTGTTAAATATTATAAATACTGTTTGTCTGTCTGCTTGTCTGTTTATTTTCAAGCAGCGTTTGCACGCATCGGCTTGTAATAGAACTTATAACATGTATACCGGTTATTTATTATAAATACTGTTTGTCTGTCTGCTTGTCTGTCTGTTTGTCTGTCTGTTTGTCTCCTGTCAGTTTGTCTGTCTATTTGTCTGTCTGTTTGTCTGTCTGTTTCTTTGTCTGTCTGCTTGTCTGTCTGCTTGTCTGTCTGTTTGTCTGTCTGTTTGTCTGTCTGTTTTTTTGTCTGTTTGTCTTTCTGTTTGTCTCTCTGTTTGTTTGTCTGTTTGTTTGTCTGTTTGTTTGTCTATTTGTTTGTTTGTTTGTCTGTCTGTTTGTCTGTCTGTTTGTCTGTCTGTTTGTCTGTCTGTTTTTCTGTTTGCCTGTTTGTCTGTCTGCTTGTCTGTCTGTTTGTATGGTTGTGTGTCTCCCTGTTAGTCTGTCTGTATTTTGTCTGTCTCTTTTCCTGTCTGATTGTATCCTTTTTGTCTGTCTGTTATTCTGTCAGTTTTATAGTCTGTTTTATAGTCTGTTTGTCTGTCTATTTGTCTGTCAGTTTGTCTGTTTGTTTTGTCTGTCTGTTTGTCTGTCTGTTTGTCTGTCTGTTTGTCTGTCTGTTTGTCTGTCTGTTACTCTGTCTTTTTGTCTGTCTGTTTGTCTGTCTGTTTGTCTGTCTGTTTGTATGTCTGTTTGTTTGTCTGTTTGTCTGTCTAATTGTCTGTCTGTTTGTCTGTCTGTTTGTCTGTCTGTTTGTCTGTCTGTTTCTCTGTCTGTTTCTCTGTCTGTTTGTCTGTCTGTTTGTCTGTCTGTTTTTTTGTCTGTTTGTCTGTCTGTTTTTTTGTCTGTTTGTCTTTCTGCTTGTCTCTCTGTTTGTTTGTCTTTTTGTTTGTCTGTTTGTTTGTCTGTTTGTTTGTCTATTTAATTGTTTGTTTTTCTGTCTTTTTGTCTGTCTGTTTGTCTGTCTGTTTGTCTGTCTGTTTGTCTGTCTGTTTGTCTGTCTGTTTTTTTGTCTGTTTGTCTTTCTGCTTGTCTCTCTGTTTGTTTGTCTTTTTGTTTGTCTGTTTGTTTGTCTGTTTGTTTGTCTATTTAATTGTTTGTTTTTCTGTCTGTTTGTCTGTCTGTTTGTCTGTCTGTTTGTCTGTCTGTTTGTCTGTCTGTTTGTCTGTCTGTTTGTCTGTCTGTTTGTCTGTCTGTTTCTTTGTCTGTCTGCTTGTCTGTCTGCTTGTCTGTCTGTTTGTCTGTCTGTCTGTTTTTTGTCTGTTTGTCTTTCTGTTTGTCTGTCTGTTTGTCTGTCTGTCAGTTTGTCTGTCTGTTTTGTCTGTCAGTTTGTCTGTCTGTTTGTCTATCTGTTTGTCTGTCTGTTTGTTTGTCTTTCTGCTTGTCTGTCTGTTTGTCTGTTTGTCTGTCAGTTTGTCTGTCTCTTTTGTCTGTCTGTTTGTCTGTCTGATTGTCTGTCTGTTTGTCTGTCTGTTTGTCTATCTGTTTGTCTGTCTGTTTCTCTGCCTGTTTCTCTGTCTGTTTGTCTGTCTGTTTGTCTGTCTGTTTTTTTGTCTGTTTGTCTGTCTGTTTTTTTGTCTGTTTGTCTTTCTGCTTGTCTCTCTGTTTGTTTGTCTTTTTGTTTGTCTGTTTGTTTGTCTGTTTGTTTGTCTATTTAATTGTTTGTTTTTCTGTCTGTTTGTCTGTCTGTTTGTCTGTCTGTTTGTCTGTCTGTTTCTTTGTCTGTCTGCTTGTCTGTCTGCTTGTCTGTCTGTTTGTCTGTCTGTCTGTTTTTTTGTCTGTTTGTCTTTCTGTTTGTCTGTCTGTTTGTCTGTCTGTTTGTCTGTCAGTTTGTCTGTCTGTTTTGTCTGTCAGTTTGTCTGTCTGTTTGTCTGTCTGTTTGTCTGTCTGTTTGTTTGTCTTTCTGCTTGTCTGTCTGTTTGTCTGTTTGTCTGTATGTTTGTCTGTCTGTTTGTCTATCGGTTTGTCTGTCTGTTTGTCTGTCTGTTTGTCTGTCTGTTTGTCTGTCTGTTTGTTTGTCTTTCTGCTTGTCTGTCTGTTTGTCTGTTTGTCTGGCTGTCTGCTTGTCTCTCTGTTTGTCTGTCTGTTTGTCTATTTTTATGTTTGTTTGTCTGTCTGCTTGTCTGTCTGCTTGTCTGTCTGTTTGTCTGTCTGTTTTTCTGTTTGTCTGTTTGTTTTTTTTGTCTGTTTGTCTGTTTGTTTGTTTCTAGGTTCTAGGTATGTGGTAGTTCCCAAAACGGTATTTGCTGACCTTCGTTGTAAAACCAGAGTTGGTTTTAAAAGCATATACTGACAAGGCAACGAAGCGCCGCGTACTAAGCGTCGTTGTGTCAATATTTGAGCCACTTGGTCTCCTCGGATTCTTTCACATACGAACCAAAATCATACTGCACGATATCTGGTGATCCGGAGTCGCCTGGGAAGAGACGCTCAACAGCGATAATGAAAACGATTGGAAACACTGGCTTGAACTAGTACCGAATCTAAACAACTTGCACATACCAAGGTGCATGCCTTTGGTAAGATCTGCGGAAAATGTACAGCTTCATACATTTTTGGACGCCAGCATAAACGCATACGAAGCCGTTGTCTACCTGCGTGCGGAACTAGCTGGCACTTTACGCTGCCCACCAGTCGCTTCAAAGACACGAGTTGCGCCGCTAAAATCTATTTCCATACTCCGTATGAAGTTGATGGCCGCAATTTCGGACCTTCTACTGGCGAGGAGCATCGAGTCCGAGCTCTCAGTGCATATTAATCAGCGTTACTTCTGGACTCAAAAGAACTACTCTATTGGACTCGATCCGATGCGCGCAAGTTCCAACAGTTCGTAGCATTACGAATCTGAGAAATTTTATGGCGATCCGAGGTGGCGCTGGGTGCTATCGGCACAAAACGTTGCTGACAAAGGCACTGAATAGATAAAGACGATCGAAATCAGCGGATAAACACGGTGGTTTATCGGACCAGCCTTTCTGTATCTGGAGTAGATGCAGTTGCCAGTCACCAACATGGCAAACAAGCACGATGAAATCGACTGGCTACATCATGCTGAGATGTCCACACATGTATCAACCTTAGCATGCATATCACCTGATCCGTACCGACATAGTAAACTAAAACGATTGCGAGCGACACAGCGACTGGACTTTTTACGAGCCATATACAAGAAACCGCGCGAAGAGCCACTCCACGGTCTCTTGCAGATAAAACGTGCCGAGGAAGCAGACATCGTATTTATACGTGTTTGTCGGGAGACAGAGTTCTACGAGAGATCTGCTGCCTAAGATCTGAAAGCGCATGAGCATATTGCATATCAAAGAATAAAAGGAGGAATTGATACAATAGAAGGCGTCGAAATCAACGTGAAGCGCCCAATTTTCCTACCAAGACGACATCGCGTTACATATCTGATAGTTGAAGACGATATCACCGCCTACACAACGAAATTGTCGTCACTGAGGTACGCCAGCAGTACTGGATCAAGGGTCTGCGAGCATTGGTAAGAAATATTGCGAAGAACTACCCCATGTGCCAAATACGGCGCGCAAAGACAGCGCCATTAGAGATGGGAGAGTAAGAAGTGCACCCAAGAAAGGATGGCCAAGTACGAAGCGCAGCAGTACGTACTAAGGATGGGCTTTGAACATGACCGTTTGTCAAACTGGGAAAATTGGATCTCACACGAACAGCAGCAGCTTCCAGTGTGCAGCTGTGTATTTGACTTTGAGTTGTGGCTGGCCGCGCCAATGCCAAGAAGAAGATCGACACGAGAAGTCAAATTTTAGTAAAGGCGCGGGCAGTGCACAATTGTAAGTAGTCTAATATAAATTTGCATTTGTACTATATTTGGTACCAAATACAAGTGTGTTTTAACACACACCAACAGTATTATTACCTTAAAAATGCATTTTGAGTTCTTTAATAATATCTTATATATCTTTTAAGACGTTTTGTTTTTCAAAAGTCCTAATTTTCTTTACTATATCGGACATCTTTTTTAACAATTCAATTGTCTTATCTGTCATCATTTTTTCTTCTTAATAAACAATCAAAAATATATTTATAAATTTATATTTCCTTTTAGTTAATTGCTAATTTTAACAATTGTCTTTTTTCGCTACTGCTATGGCTGTTTATAATTTATAATCTTCTAATGTGTATTAATACCCTTGGACATGATCTACTTTTTGGAGACCTAACAGTGGTTAGTCATTTGTTTTTTCAAGCAGCGTTTGCACGCATCGGCTTGTAATAGAACTAATAACACGAATACCTGTTATATATTATAAATACTGTTTGTCTGTCTGTTTTTTTGTCTATTTGTCTATTTGTCTTTCTGTTTGTCTCTCTGTTTGTTTGTCTGTTTGTTTGCCGGTCTGTTTGTCTGTCTGTTTGACTTTCTGTCTGTTTGTTTGTCTGTTTGTCTGTTTGTTTTTCTGCTTGTTTGTCTGTCTGTTTGTTTGTTTGTCAGTTTGTCTCTCTATTTGTCTGTCTGTTTGTCTGTCTGTTTGTCTGTGTGTTTGTCTGTCAGTTTGTCTGTCTGTTTTGTCTGTCTGTTTGTCTGTCTGATTTTCTGTCTGTCTGTTTGTCTGTCTGTTTGTCTGTCTGTTTCTCTGTCTGTTTGTCTGTCTGCTTGTCTGTCTGTTTGTCTATCTGTTTTTCTGTCTGTTTGTCTGTCTGTTTTTTTGTCTGTTTGTCTTTCTGCTTGTCTCTCTGTTTGTTTGTCTTTTTGTTTGTCTGTTTGTTTGTCTGTTTGTTTGTCTATTTAATTGTTTGTATGTCTGTCTGTTTGTCTGTCTGTTTCTTTGTCTGTCTGCTTGTCTGTCTGCTTGTCTGTCTGTTTGTCTGACTGTCTGTTTTTTTGTCTGTTTGTCTTTCTGTTTGTCTCTCTGTTTGTTTGTCTGTTTGTTTGTCAGTTTGTCTCTCTATTTGTCTGTCTGTTTGTCTGTCTGTTTGTCTGTCAGTTTGTCTGTCTGTTTTGTCTGTCTGTTTGTCTGTCTGTTTGTCTGTCTGTTTGTCTGTCTGTTTGTCTGTCAGTTTGTCTGTCTGTTTAGTCTGTCTGTTTGTCTGTCTGTTTGTCTGTCTGTTTGTCTGTCTGTTTTGTCTGTCTGTTTGTCTGTCTGTCTGTCTGTTTCTTTGTCTGTCTGCTTGTCTGTCTGCTTGTCTGTCTGTTTGTCTGGTTGTGTGTCTCTCTGTTTGTCTCTCTGTTTGTCTGTATTTTGTCTGTCTCTTTTCCTGTCTGATTGAATCCTTTT
>JAWNNK010001071.1:0-25229 GCA_035045065.1 Hirtodrosophila trivittata | reverse complement strand
CTTGTCCGCGCAATGCAAGATAAGAGCGTCCTTAATCTCTTCCCAATTAAGACTGGCTCCTGATTCGATAATGCCTTCATTTGCCTTTCCTTCAATTTTATTTCTGATTGATCTTAAAAGTAGTTGGCCGTGTGGCGTTTAACTTGTTGCACTAATCAGCGCAAGAATTTTTTCGACATTTGTTATAAATTCATTTAATGTTTTCGGGTTACCATCGTATGTTGGTAAAAAACAATTTGCGTCCGATATTTTTAATACATACAAGATGTCACCTGGATTAGCATTTTCGTCGCCTTGATTTGGAGGGGGATATCCTGATGGGGAAGGCATTGATGAATTGTCTTCTTGTCTTACTAAAGATGTCTCCCTGTCTTCGGATTGGCTGGTGTTGTGTCTGGCTTGACTCCTTGTATTTGGAATAGTTTTCTTTACTCTTTCGATGGTCGTCATTTATCTGTTGGTTAGACACTTATTATTAGTAATGTATGTATGCTTATTGTTTCAATACTCTCACTGAAATATAAGGCCAACTGCCATTTTCTCAAATATGTTCTACCGACATGCTCGATAGCTCTGAACACGTATAGGTGTCCTTGGTCTGTGAGTACAACCGTTTAAAATTCTCGTTCGTCGAGACGCGTCGTTTAGTGTTGTTGGTATATATAAACACACCCACATATATACATGTATGTATATACATAGGCAAAATATGCGTCGTTTTGGATCGTCTGTTCGTACTAAGCCAAACGATCCCGCTGTTGTCCTGAGTCCTGTTGATAAAACGAGGTTTGACAAAGCAGCTAATGATTTGAACAGAAAGCTACGAGAAATCAAACATGAGACGACTGCAAACTATTTGAGCAACCTTAACAGTTTTACACACGACCCAGATTACAGTCTCTTGCACGCAACAAGATATCTGAAGCGACCCACAAAAAGACACACGATAATTGTAGATAGTAATGGTCAACGCTGTAAGGATAACAAGGAGTAGGCTGAGGCGTTTGCGCAGAACTTGCAGTCTTCTTTCCACCCAAACACACAAATTATGATGCTGCAACTGTAGGCGAGGTAAATAAATTGTTTGTTGAAAATGCATAAAGCCAAAAACATCCCCAGGGTACAATAAAATTGATGGGCACACGATTAAAAGTCTTCCTCCTAAATGCATAAGAATGCTGACTTTTATATATACAGACTGGATTACTTTCTTAACCAGTGGAAATGCGCTGACGTGATCATGATACTAAAAACATAGGTCTGGTGGTTACATTCTCTAAGGTATTTGAGAAAATACTATGAAGAAGAATGTTACCAGTGCTGGACGATCATAATATCATACCCGAACACCAGTTTGGTCTTACAAAAGGTCATGGAACAATTGAGCAATGTCATCGAATCGTTAAATCGATTACAAATGCGTTCGAGACCAAAAAGTATTGCTCAGGCGTTTTCTTAGATATCAAACAGGCGTTTGACAAGGTTTGGCATACTGGTCTATTATTCAAAACTAAAAAATGGTTACCTGCTCCCTACTATCACATAATAAGATCATATCTTAACAGCAGAACATTCTATGTTCATACAAGAGCATACAAGAGCAAGATAGTTTCTCTGAACTATACAATATTAACGCTGGAGTGCCTCAAGGAAGTGTGCTAGGGCCTGTCCTATACACAATTTTCACTGCTGACATTCCCATCAGTCGCAATATAGAGGCAGCTACATACGCTGATGACACGGCCATAATTGCAAGAAACGTTTCCTCAGTTCTCGCATCGCAGTACTTGCAAGAGGAACTTCCAATGATTGAACAGTGTTTGGCAAAGTGGCGAATTGTGGTCAACACCCAGAAATCGCTTTAAGTGACATTTTCCTTAAGGAAAGGAAACTGCCCGCCAGTAATGCTAAACGGCACGGCGATACCAAGCTAGGGATACTGTGAAGTACCTTGGAGTGCACATGGACCGAATACTCACATGGAAGGCCCACATAAAAGCTAAGCAAACGCAGCTCAAAGCAAAAAATAAAAAAAATTTACTGGTTACTAGGACCGCGTTCGCAGCTGGACCTGGAGAATAAGGTTCGTCTTTATAAGGCCGCTATGGAACTCTGGGGAACACCAAGCCACTCATTGGAGTGAGATACTACAAAGGTACCAATCAATGACCCTAAGGAACATAACAGGTGCTCCTTGGTGTATGAGCAACTTTGACATCCACAAAGATTTAAATATACGCTTCGTTAAAGATGAAATCACCAGAGGTGCTAAGAGATATATAAAAAGACTGCACAACCACGACAATAATCTTGCCCTAGACCTGTTAGATAATAGTGGTGACCTAAGACGGTTAAAAAGATATCATATATTGGAACTACCAAGTAGACTTGTTAGTTAACTAGTGTGTAATATATATTGTTTGTTCTCACTGGAGCTTATCTTATCTTATTTTCTAAGCAATTTGTCGATTGTCGTAAGACGGATTACAAATAAAAATATAAACCAAAAAAAAACCTATCCAAATCTCTGAAAATTCAAATCACATGTCGTTAGTTTTCTGGCTTAATTTTTAATTGTTTTCTTTAATTTGTTTTTATGAATTTTCTGATATTTTCGTGATTCGTAATAATATTGTCTTGCTAGACGACGTGCTTAGAAAATCTGGGTGTAATTTTGTTCCTTCTATTCTTCTGTTTATAAACTGTTTCGTTTGGTTATAATTCTAGCAGTTCCATCCTTTCTTCAGTTTGCTAAACTATTTTTTCTTTTGATTTTGATGCTATTTGTTTATGTACTTGGTCAAACAACCTGATTTTAACTTCGGTTATTTCCTGTAGGAAATGGTTTTCTTCTGTATAAGTTGATTATTGGGAATATAGATTCTTCTTTCCTTTTATTTCGTCTTAGTTTTTCTATTCCTCGTCGATGTATTACTAATTATATCCCATTGTCCCTTCCTACATGCACAACAGATTACGCATTACACAGTTCTTTCCCTGCTTTATAATCTATACAACGTGATCTCAAATGCATCTTTTCTTTCTTCTTTAAAATATTCTCTTTTCTTATATCTGGTAGAAGCAATTAACCTGCATTCTTGCTACATTTCGTCAATTTATCTTACCTCGTTTTATAACCTTATAATTCGTCATTACACTGCTACTATAGCTATACTACTTTTACTTTTTATAGTATTCGGTCCGTTTTTTTGTGTTTAAAATATAGGTTCTTTTATTGAAAAAAGTAAAGAATACATTATTCAAAGTATTATCCGTCGGAAGCGATTACTTTTTCCCATCTCTCTGGTAATTTATGATTAGTCCTCTCTGAGTCCTCTCTGGCGTTGATCCATCGATCCGTTTTTTGATTTCTTCAAATGAGCCGAATCTGTGGCCTTCCAAATCATCGAAAAAGCCAGTAGTCTGAAGGAGCAAGGTCTGAAAAATACGACGGGTGGGGTAATACCTTCCATTTCAGCGTTTTCAGGTAATTTTTGACCTTTATAGCAACGTGGGGCCAAGCGTTGTCATGTTGTAAAATCACCTTGTCATGCCTTACCTCCGTTTCTGGCCGTTTTTCATGCAATGCACTGCTCAAATGCATTATTTGTAGTCGATAACGATCCGCATTAATGGTTTCGCCTGGATTTAGCAGCTCATAGTAGATCACACCCGTCTGGTCCCACCATATGCAGAGCTTTGAACCGTAGATGTTTTGCTTTGGTGTCGATGTTGACTATGATGGCCCGGGTTCACCAGGCTTGGCATATTTTTTCTTCTTGGGATTATCGTAATATATCCACTTTTCATCTCCAGTCACGATCCGGTGCAAAAATCTCTTCATTTGATGTCTTTCAAGAAGCAGGTTCGAAGTAAACAATGGACTTTTGATATCTCTCGGCTTCAACTCGTACGGCACCTAATTTCCTTGCCTTTGAATAAATCCCAATTATTTTAACTGAAAGGAATTGCTTGCTGTGTCACTCCCAACAATTCTGCGAGTTCAGTTTGCATTTGGCACCGATCTTGGTCCAATATAGCCTCCAAATCCTCATCTTCAAACTTTTTGGGTTGGCCATTACGCTCTTTGTCTTCAACGCTAAAATCACCACTTTTGAAGCGTCGAAACCACTCTCTGCATGACTTATTGGTTGGAGCAGATTCACCATAAAATTCCACAAACATTCGATGGGTTTCAGCTGCACTTTTCTTCCCATTAAAAAAGAAAATCAAAACTTCCCGCAACTGTTGCTTATTTAACACAAATTTAGACATTTTCGAAGAGGCAAAAAACAATGTTGTGGTCACAAACAGACGCTGATGGCGACGGGATAGCGCCTGTATGGCAAAGTGTCTGATTGGCTTTAACTATTCAAAGTCCAGCATGATCCATACGGAGCAATATCCAAGCATCTCATCGCCTCCACGCGGCGTCTCCGGTAACAGCTCCTTCGTCCCCCGACTGGGAGGCTGCCTAAGATGAGAAGGCGGGTCTGATAACAAGGACTTCGAAAACCCAGTATGCGTCTGTTCCCGAACCGGGCGGCATACTGGTTAGCGTCTGTTCCATATTGGACGGCTAGGAGCATAGTGGGGTAGCTACACCATCCCTCAAATATGGGTGTGCGCCTGGCAGAAGGGCTAAAATGCACAGGTTATAGTAACCTATAATGGAAAGGACGAACAGAGTGGAGTTTACGGTGCAGGGAGTCGGAAACCCACTGCCGGCGGTTGTGAGGGGTGAGCAAGCAGGCCCCCAGCCGTCAATAACCAGCGACCGCAGTGTTGACGAGGTGGCAAACTTGGCCTCCTCAGCATCTAATACTACAAGCCAGAAGACTGAACTGATCAGTGTGCCGACGCAAAAATCATCAGGAGCAAAGACTCCCCCTGGTTCACCGCTCCGGCCATTGGATCTCACCACGGCGTGGCAGAATGAAGACCTGCGCAGCATTCTAGTAAAGATGAACGGTAGGATTAGCCTAATCCTATCAGCGTTCGAGACGCAGCGTCACGACACCAAGGAGACGAAGGGGGTAATTGCTGAACTGGCAGCTCTCAACAGCAGAGCGTTGGAACTCCAAAACAGCAATAGGAAAGAGCCTTCCTCTAACAGTGTCGCAACCCAAACGGCAGTGCAACAGAAGCCACGAAACCCAGCAGTAAGGGCTGAACTTGGAGTTAAGAAGCCTTCAAAAGGGAACACCAAAAAAGGTGTGTCCTCAGTGAAAAGTGACCCTAAACCGTCCACACACGCCAGCGAGGCCAAAAACCCGAATACCGCTGCGGAGTGGATAAAGGTGAAGCCCAGAAAGGCGAAGCACAAAAACCTCCGCAAGAAACCGGAGGTATTAATAGTCAAGAAGACAGGAGAAACCTCCTACGCGGACATGCTGCGTAAGGCGGATTCGAGCTTGGAGGAACTGGGAAAGCATGTTCGAAAAATTCGCAGAGCACAGAAAGGAGAGTTACTGCTTGAGATAGAGGAGAAAGCCAGTGGGAGCGTAGCCAAATTCAGGGAGGGAATCGAGAAGTCCCTTAACGAGTTGGCCACAGTGCGCTCAAGTGCGCACAAAATCGCGTTGAAGTACTGCGGAATGGAGGAAGCAACGTCGGCAGAGGAACTCGTCCGATGCCTAGTCGCCCAGTTTAAGGACTTGGAGATCAGCCCTGAGGATGTGCGAGGGCTTAGAAGGATGCGTGACGGCACCCAGACCGCGACAGTGATGCTAAACCTAAATGAAGCAATCACAGTCCTGAATAAAGGCTCGGTGACCGTAGGCTGGTCGAGGTGCCGTATCACTAGAGACGAGAGACCGGTTAGGTACTTCAGATGCCTTGGATATGGGCACCTATCCACGACCTGCAAAGAAGAAGATAGATCAGACTGCTGTTTGCGATGCGGCGAAAGGGGTCACAAAGCCAAAGGCTGCGTAGCACCGCCTAAGTGCCTCATATGCCACAGCGACGATGATCGAAACCACCCGACTGGCGGCTATGCTTGCCCGGCCTACAAGAAGGCCAAGCTACAGCGTGTAACCAATTCCCGCAATCATGCTGGACTACATTAATGTCCTTCAGCTTAACGTGAACGATTGCTCGGCTGTCCAGACCCTACTGGCCCAGTCCGTAGTGGAACACAAAACGGATGTCATGCTCCTCAGCGAACCCTACCTTCCGAGTCCAGGTAACTCCGGCATGGTAGCGGATGCAACGAGCAAGGCGGCAATAATATGCTGTACGACCCTCCACATACAGGAAGTGCTGACCCCCCTTAAACGTGGCTTCAGCTACGCTAAAGTCAGAGGCTTGCACTTCTATAGCTGCTATGCCCCACCCAGTGACAGTCTGGAAACGTTTGAGGAGATGTTGGATCTTCTCGTGGAGCACGCAAGAGGACGTAACCCCTTAATCGTAGCGGGTGACTTCAACGCCTGGGCTACCGAATGGGGAAGCCGAGTAACCAACCATCAAGGAAGCGCACTGACTTATGCCATGAGCTTGCTGGATCTAGTGCTGTTAAACGACGGTCTAAAGCCGACGTTTAATAACGATAGAGGGTCCTCCTTTATCGATGTCACGTTCGTCAGCAGATCCCTAGCGTTATACGCGAACTAGAAGGTCTTGGAAGACGTCACCCTAAGCGACCATGCGCTGATCTCTTTCAAGGTCCAGCTGACGAGCGCGATACCTAGACAACGCAAAAAGGTATTGGGACGAGCATGGGACACTATAAAAATAGACAATAGAAGGCCTGACCACTCCATCTGGACAAGCTGAAGTTATGGCATCCAAACTAGATAGAATGCTGGAAGCGACGTGCGACGCAATAATGCCTAGAAAGAGGCCAGGGAAACAGAAGCCACCTGTATACTGGTGGAGTGAAGACCTGAAAAACCTACGGACTGAGTGTCTCATGAGGAGGAGAATCGCGCAGAGAGCTAGAGGAAGCGCCAACTACGGGCAGTTACTCGATGCCTATAAGGCGAAACGAGCTGACCTGCAGAAAGCGATCTCAAATGCTAAAGAAGGAGCCTTCAGGGAGCTCATCGAGAGCGTCGACAGTAACCCCTGGGGACTAGCGTACAAGATTGTATGCAAGAAATTAAAAGGCTCAGGAAGGAATGCCCCTCTGGACCCTAAGATCATGGCGAATATAGTAACCGAACTGCTCCCGCCGCAAGCCACACTATGGCAACCGGCGCATGGAGCCCTTGGTACGAACTTTCCTTGCGTCACGTCGGAGGAAATAGTGCCGGCCGCCAAAAGAATAAACCCGAGCAAAGCGACAGGTCTTGATGGAATACCCGGAGGGGTTACCAAAGCAATTGCGATGGCCAAACCCGAAATCTTCAGGGCCGTATTCCAACAATGCCTATCTGAGGGGGTCTTTCCTACGCGCTGGAAATGCCAGAGGCTGGTATTGCTGCCAAAAGGGAAAGGGGACCAAAACAGTGCAGGTGCCTACCGCCCGCTGTGCCTCCTAGACATTGTGGGCAAGCTGTTCGAGCGCATACTTTTCTGCAGAATGGAAGCGGTCACAGAGGGAGCCAACGGACTATCCTGTCAGCAGCATGGATTCCGGAAAGGTAAGAGCACACTGGACGCGCTCTCGGAAGTCAAAAACATAGCGAAGTGTGCGCTTGCCGGAGACAGATGGCTGGGAGGCGCTAAGGAGTAATGCGCTACAGTTACCCTAGCCGTTAAGAATGCCTTCAACTCAGCCAAATGGCCCTGCATTTTTAGCGCCATGCGCAACATGGTTATCCCTGATTACCTGATCACGCTAGTGGGGAGTTACTTCAGGGACCGTGTGCTCTGGTATGACACGGAGAACAACCCGAAAAGCTATCGAGTCTCTGCCGGAGTTCCTCAAGGGTCAGTTCCAGGACCGATACTATGGAATGTGATGTACGATGGAATCGCGGGCATCAACAAGCCCAGTGGTGTGGAGCTGCATTGTTTCGCTGACGATGTGGCGATAACAGTCGTAGCCAAAACCCTTATGCAGTTGCAAACTCTCTGCAATGAAACCATTAGGGCGGCCATCGACTGGCTGGGCTCAGTGGGCCTTGAAATTGCAGCCCAAAAGACGGAGGCGGTGCTACTAAGCAGCAGAAAAACAATCGAAACCTTGCAGCTCTCTGTGTACAAGTGGAGTCTGCGGAATCTCTGAAATACCTAGGAGTTATCATAGACCATAGGATCAATTTCAGAGACCACGCAAGGTATACTGGCAGGAAGGCAGCATTGACGTCTGCAGCATTAGCGCGTCTAATGCCCAACGTGGGAGGACCAAAGATGCCCGCAAGGAAACTACTAGCGTCGGTGGCGAATGCTAGTCTGCTCTATGCGGCGCCTATTTGGAGTAGTGTGATCACAACACAGTCCTACCTCAAAGAAGCGCGGGTAGTCTCCAGAACAATGGCACTAAGACTTATAAGAGGTTTCAGGACTATCTCGGAAGATGCGGCCTTAGTTCTATCAAGCATGCCTCCAATTGACCTGCAGATCAAACTCCTCTCATCGACGCGGGATGGTCTGAGCAAAGCGCATGCTCGTGCACATTTGCTGGAAGAGTGGAGAGCAAGGTGGAATGCATCCGAAAACGGGCGCTGGACGCACCAGCTCATTCCCGACGTCGCAGAATGGGACGCATGTGGCCACAAGGAATTGGACTACCACCTGACGCAGTTCCTTACTGGTCATGGGTGCTTTAGGCAGTACCTCCACAGATTCCATCACGTGGACTCCCCACAATGTCTTTTTTACGTGGATGAAGCTGAAACTGCGGAGCATGTACTAGTTCACTGTTCTAGGTTCGCTGCAGAGAGAGAAGTGCAAGCGAGAATGATCAGTCTTCCGTTCAGCTCAAGGGGACTAATTGCTGCCATGATCGCTGACAGAGACATTTGGAAACAATGCCATGTCACGATCATAGACATGATGAAGCGGGTTCGGAACGACGAGATCACGAACAGACCAACGATCGCATAAGGGTGATCGCCCTTACCCGTGTGATGGCGGGTCAAGAATACCACCTCAGCTAGCTCGGCTTGTCGTACAAGGCGACTAAAGAGTCCACGGGAGAAGCTAAACACAGCTATATAAGGAAGAGAGCGTTCCAGCACTGCATCCTGCTCACTGACGCAATATCTTGACTGACAGTCCCGGTGAGCAAATCAAGGATAGAAGAGCATACGGAGCATACGGAGAGTTTTAGCTTAGGCGATTCCCTGTTAGGTCTCGAGTCGCACATATCCATCTACAGGAGTAGATGTTGAATCTTTTGAAGATTTCCCGGCCGGGGTGCAAAACGAAGTAAAAAACAGACGCTGATGCACACAAATTGGCTGTCGTACGCAATTCCCTATGGGACAGAGTTACCGCGTACTTCAGCAAAGAAAATACAACAAAATACGAAGTTTTTGAACAAGTGAGTCCACGTGCGAAAGTTACGCAACAGCTATGGCATCGACAAGCAGTTGCTCTTGATGTACCGCGCCGGACAATGAGAGCATGCTTACATGCTACAAGTGTTTAAGTCAATATCACTTCTTATGCAGTGGATCGGATAATAGCGTTTCCACGAGCACCTGTGCGCAACATGCGTAAGTCCAACAACATAACTTGCAAAACGGGACTTCATCTACGACAGGTATACATAACCTCACTCCTGAACTAGCATCGGTAAACACTGACAACGTGTCACATGCTACGATCATGCTGCATAACAAGGACGACGAGGAGCTTAAAGAGGAACCAAGGCAGGAGGAGCAGCAACTTTTATTGCAGCAACTGGAAGAGGAAATGTGCATCGAAAAGGAATTCTTGCGTCGCAAGTACGCCTTGCTACGCGCGCACGCACAATCAGACGGATCATCGCCAGATTAACAGCCTTCCAACAATATGATAAGAGCGTGTGAACGCAACGATCATATGTCTGTCGGATGCAGCCCTACGCAGGCGTGCACTAAAAATACGGATGTGCCTCACAACATTAGGGGCATAACTCCACATCAACAAAACGCTCGGTTATCACTACCGAGTGACTTGCCAATCTTTAATGGAGACCCCAAGGATTGGCCATTATTTCTCAGCTCTTATGAGAACAGCACAAGGATCGCCGGCTACAGCAATGAGGAAAATATTATCCGCTTGCAGAAATGCCTTAAAGGGAAGGCGTTAGAGACCGTGCGAGACAGCCTAACATTTCCAGATATGCTGCCTGATGTTGTACGCACGATAAAAATGTACTTCGGGCGTCCGGAACACATAATAAAGGTGCTGATGGACAACGTGCATAATCTGCCGTCACCAAAGGGTAAACTGGAGCTGCTCATCGAATTTGCATTTGCAGTTAAACATATGTGTGCAACCATGAAAGCTAGTAAGTTAGACGCACACTTAAATAACCCGACGCTGTTGCAGGAACTCATCGAGAAGATGGGACCGGATATGATGCTGAATTGGGCAATACATTCCAAATCCGTGAGCAGTCGAAATCTGCATCACTTGGCGGATTGGTTATTTGAGCTGGCAGATGCCGCATGCCGCGTATCAAGGCCAAATATAGCTCCAGTAATTTATTAGTTTAGTGGAACACGCAGAGCGGCACTAAACACACATTCAGCACCCAAAAGCGAGGATACACAGCGCGTCATATGCATTATATGCAAAGCCATAAACTTTGTTTTCCCCATGTTCACACGAAGCCGTACTTAGCCGATTCCCTTTTAATAGCACCAAAATCTCCCGTTACATCTCGCTTGAGACGCCCAATTATATCAATATCATCGGCATATCCAAGCAGCTGGACACATCTCTTTGTCAATATCAAACAAAATTTCAAGCAAAAAGTATTGAGCCCAAACGTACCTGTTTGAAAGTACAGCTGTATCGGAAACCACCAGCAGCCAGTTTATTGTCTTTAAGCATTGCGCTGTGTCTTTTCACGTCTGTCGTTCTTCTGATCCATTTAAAGGTAAAGTCCCAGAAATAAATGCTTATAAATGCGAAATTAATCATTTCCTGTGTTTTTTGTTTATGTTTTCATAGATGCAAATAACACTTTTTGTTATTATATCTCTACCTTAATTCTCAAATTATTTATTCTTTCATTTACTGTTTTAACCTGACTATCAGCGGTCTTTGCGATTGTGTAAAATTTATAAATTATATCTTGTAAAATTTATTTACATTTTTAATTTTTAGCGCGGTGTCAGTGTACTGATTTTGTTTTTCATTTCCTAATAATAATTCATTTCTATTTAGTGCTTCACCCAAAGCAGCGTCAGTGTCTTGATGTGATACTATTACTTCGCTTTCATTTGTTTTAAGTCCTTTGTAAGTTATTTTGTTTACTGTAAGTATTTTTATTAATGAGTTTAATAAGTAAGCTAAACTACTTCTTTCTTTCTCTCGCTCTCATTCAGTTATTCTAATCTACTTATGTCATGTCTAACCTTATTAAGTCTTACTAACTCAAAGCGAATAAAATCAATTCTCGTAATGTTAAACATAGCGGCATACTACGGACTTGTCAATTATGTTACATTATAGAAAATGATTTCAGCAAAAAGTTTAATTCTGCTGAATTTATATATATATAATAGTTTTTCTACGATTCAATAACGATAAAAGATTAAAAGGAGAAACCTACTGGCATAAGAAGGTAAACAAAGGTTAGGTTCCCTATTTAATCCACGTAAAACAAACAATACAAATCTTTTCTGAACGGACTCAATGCGATACTTGTTGGTGCTGTACTGTGAGCACCAAATAAACGAACAGTATTTCAGGGACGTTAGACCAAGAGAATCATAAACGATTCTTGTGGTGAAAGGATCATCAAATTCTTTCGACCAACGCTTAATAAAACCAAATACTCCCTTGGCCCCATTTAGATATACACTGTAGATATACTATTTAAGGGAGTATTATCGACTGAATACGTACCTATGAAGGGTATAGTTCGACTAAACTTCAACTTCAACATACACTTTGCGTAATTGAGATGCAACTGATTGGCCGAACACTAACGTTGCATAGCACTTCAATTAACTTGTAGCAGATTGCGAAGACGGGGATCAGTATACTTGTATGAGAAAATCAACTTAGTCCACTATGATATACCATATTTATCTATATATTTTTATAGATCAACAAGCTAAATAGGCCATAGTCTCATACCCAGTTTCAACAAAAATAAAAGATATCAGAACATTCTTTGGATAAACAGGTTTTTACCGTAAATTCATTCAAAATTACGCAAACTTGGCAAAATCAATGGCACGATATTTAAAAAAAAAGAGCAAAACTAATTACAATGCCATTAAAAAAGAATTACCTTCCATTGTTTGGGCTCCTAAAATGTTTCGTCAATACTTACTTGGAAGAGATTTCCAACCCCTCAGATGGTTGCATAGCTTAAAAAAACAAAATGCTAAACTATAAAATGGAGAATTAAATTGGCCGAGATTGATTTTGACATTGAATACATTAATTGTAAACTAAATTACTTAACTGACGCATTGAACCAAGCTTAAAGAAAATCATTTCAGTGAAGCTACACGACATAAGGCAGCTGAAGATAGTATTCATTTAACAGAAGAACCAATTAATTCATTCAAAAGACAATTAATATTCATAAAATCAGATCAAAACAACATAGAACATTGTACCATTTTTGGCAATTCAATAACTTCAATCTATTGCGATAAAATAACTCGTATACTAACTAAACGAGTTTTACTTGACCATTTCATTAACCATATGCTCATGTATATTTTGAGTGATGCAGATTTTGATTTTATACAAAATAGGTCATAAAAAAATTATTACAACCACCCATACTAAGGTAACCCGTAGTCTTATCTTGCTTAAAAATGTTATTGCCACATTTAATAGGGTTTTCTAATAGCTACCTGACAACTTTGAATTTAATTTTTGAATGCACTTTTTTACTGATTATTGAACCGTTACTTTTAATTTTTTTGTTAAGCTCTACATTTTTATCAAGGTGAAGTACAAGAATGACCAATGTATGGAAATTAAAAAAATGTATTACCGAAATTCGGAGTCGGTGACCGCAATTCCAATTTTCTGTCGTTATTCTCGCCCTAGTAGACAAGCAATAAGAAGTTAAGTGCAAAAATTGGAGTCTACATATTCATTGCGTGATGTTGCCGTGCCAGTGAGACAACGGTTTGGTCTAAGTACCAAAAATATCGCTGCCGTTCGAGCATCCGTAACAAACGATCCTAGTCAGTCGATACCGCGGCGTTCTCAAGAACTGACTCAAGAATTGATACCGATGGACCATTTGCAGAGGCGTACATTCTCCGATTGAGCTCTGGAGAAGATGCACCAAGATAATGAATTGTATCGCAAAATCATCTTCAGTGACAAAGCTCATTTTTGGCTCAATGGGTTCGTAAATAAGCAAAATATGCGTTATTGGTCGGATGAAAATCCATATGTGGTTCATGAAGGGTTCATCCACAAAAAGTAACTGTTTGTTATAGTGCCGTGATTACTTTTGTCTTCGCGATATTCAGGCGGAACACGTCGAATACGGCGCACCAAACGCTTCAAAACTCCAAGGTAGAATACCGCATTAACGTTTTGGCCGAGTGAAACAAATTCTTTGTGGTCAATACCCTTGGAATAATAAAAACAAATCAGCATTGCCTTCACTTTTAACTTCTCCATGCGCAATTTTTTGGGTTTCGGCTCGCCCGGTGCCTTCCATTCAGCAGTCTAGCGTTTCGTTTTGGGATCATATTGGAAACACCACGTTTCGTCACCAGTCACAATGTTGTAAAGGAAGTTTTTGTCCTTTTTGACCTCTTTAATGATGTCCTTCGAATGTTGGATTCTGAGCAATTTTCGGTCGTCAGTCAATTTGTGCGGAACAAAGCGTGCACTCACCTTTCGTAAGCCCAAATGTTCGGTCAAAATGCGATAAGTCGATGTTTTGGAGATGTTCAATTCCATTTCCATCAATTTGAATGATGATTTCGGCTGATTTTTGATGAATTCACGCACAGTTTCAATGGAATTTTCGGTGATCACAAATTTTGATTGGCCAACATGTTGATCGTCATTTATGTCCTCACGACCACTTTGAAAACGTTGAAACCACTCGTGCACTCTGCTTCGGGATAGGCAATCATTGCCATAAAGTTGTTTTATCAATTGAAACGTTTCGCCAGGGGGCGCTTGATTCAAAAAGTCCTGTTTACTTTTGAACACACCTTGTATAATTAAGCGTAAAAATCCAAGATGTAATTTTATACCAATATCTACAAAAAAAATAATAACGGAAACCTAATGTAATCCTAACTTGGAATTTAAGTGAAACTGCATTGACACCAGACTGTCAAAATGTTAATAGTAATGTAAGATTAACAGGAAATAAAATTATAAGAGTGACCCAGTGTAAACTGGAAATCGAAACAATTATCTTAAATGAAAACTATTTGAAACCAGAAATAGATTTTCATTATATATATATATGTGTCTAATATTAAGATAATAGAACACAACGATGTTGTAAAATTAATATCACAAAATAATATTTCACTTTATATAATTATAATAATCATTATTTTTGTACTTATTATACTCTATTAATATTCAAAATATGTAACCATTAACCCTTTTATACTTTTATACACAAAATTAAAAAAAGAACGCAAATGTACCACAATAAAATGTATCACAAGAAATTGTACTTCGCATTATATAAACAAATAAACAAAATGCAATATCATAATATTTTCAATTTTTAAATTACAATGGCACTCCAAAGCCAATATGCGACAGTGTAATGTGCTCGCCGCATTGTATAAATAAATATCCAAGATACGACAACTTCATATCATACTTTAACTGTAAACAATAGAAAATACTTTGGTTTGTTAAGAAATCTCATTGTACTACTAATTCAGTCTTAAGCTGATCTTGAAATAAAACAGACATTAAACCGGATTAATAACTTTTTCGAAATAGACAGCGTTGTCCTTAGTGAATCATCATGGGACATAAGTTCAACTCGTAAATATATTTTATCCACAAGTATAATCATATATCTTATTATATACGAGGGGTATTCAAAAAGTAAGTTTTCTTGGTCTGGCGTTTCACTCACACGCCACCTATCGGACTCAAGCTGAACATAGTTCCAGTGTAGGCTCTACCGAAAACAACGGAATTAGTTTTGGTGACTAAGAATACTGTTTTCAGTAATACAAGCTCGAAAATCATGGAGTTACCAGTGCAAAGCGTGTCCGATTGTGAATTACGTTCGGTTATTCGTTATTTAACTGCAAAAGGATTAAACGGTAATGAGATTCACAGTGAATTGGTGAAGACTGTATGAGTGTCTAAATTGTGCGAAGATGGCGCACAGAAGTGCACGATGAGCAGCGTGCTGAACGCCCAAAAAGCTTCATTACGGACGATGCGATTGCAGCGGTTGAAAGAATTATTCAGGAGGATAGACGTTTGACTATTGACGATATTTTGGAAATAATGCCTCATGAATGTCAAATTCACCCAACTTCAGTTCATACAATAGCATAGGAGTAGCTTGGTTACAGTAAAGTTTGCGCAAGATGGGTCCCACGCCACATTCTGCCAAAAAAAACACAAACCTTACTACAGAAATTCAAATGGGAAATTTTTGACCATCCACCTTACTCTCCAGACCTCGCATCAAGTGACTATTTCCTTTTCCCAAAGTTAAAGGAAAGCTTGGGTGGCCAGCACTTCGTTTCAAATGAAGAAATCAAACAAGTCGTCAAATCGTGGCTCAAAAAACAGGGCACGCAATTTTTTAAGGAAGGTTACTTAAGCTTTCAAACAGATACAAAAAATGTTTTGATGTCCAAGGCGACTATGTAGAAAAATAGTTTAAGAGGTAAGGAATAAAATAAATTTATTTATACAGCCTCAAACTTGTTTTTTATTTTTTCCCCAATACAGGGGAACTTACTTTTTGAATGCCCCTAATACCGATTATTAGAGGAAAAAACGAATGACGTAAAGACACGATGAAGGGAGTTGATCTTTAACTGGCGAAGCCACAAGTTCAAGAACGTGGCTAGTCTAATAAAATCGTTTTTTAAGATGATTAACATTATTTGTATATCACAATTAAAAAAAAAAAGCCCACATATATATTTACAATATATTTGTATATTTCAAGCGGTTAATACCTGTATATATACAAGTATATAATCTTAGCCGAAACCGTTATTAACCGTTTGGGATTGGCAACCGTAACGGAAACCTTAACCGAAACAATACGTTGACAACATACCTTAGCCAAAAAACTGAACTTTTGTTCAAACATAAAAGAAAAAAAGTAACGATAGCAAAATGTATCCTTCTAGTTTCTCCCAAATCGTCGTCCAATTAATAATGATTTAACTCGAAGTTAGTGGGTATATCGGTTTCAAATTCTGAGAGAAACGAGGCTCTAATTTTTGGGAATCTTCAGTTCACGGTCAATGCAAAGCATTTCGCTCCAAAATGAAAAAAAAAAACGAAAAAAACTGATCTCTGTGTGTCCCAAATTCCTTTGGCTCAGACACAACGCACTGATAATATTTCTTCTCCGTAACTTGACCAGATTTTGTTGCATTGCTCGTGCAATGCTCGATTCTAAGATGCCCCAGTTATCTACACCGGTAACAGGTTATATATACAAGTAGTCTTATTTGGTATACTCTTCAAGTCTCACTGCTGTTTATTTTTTTCAATTGAGAACGCTTGATCTGCATATTATTATCCTGGTTTTTTGGAACTTCATTTAGGAGTTTTATTTATTTATTTGTATTTATTTTATTTATTTCATGTCAATTATGAACATTCAACCAAAAATTGAAAGTAACAATACAATTTTAAATATAAATTGAATCTGAAAAAATATAATTTAAATTTAAAATGAAGTATTTGAGTAAAAAGTTTAAGTTAATATCTGGGGTGTTCAAAATGAGTATATTAAATGATCCAACATTTGTTGAGAGGATTGGGAAAAACCCAGAAATACCCAATCAGATCACTATGATTAGTAAAGCAAATAAGTGCATGTTACTACGTGCTAAAAAGTTAAGGATATGGTTTTTAATCGTATCAAAAGAGGACTCTGAGTTGAAGACTTGAAAAAGTTTGATAACACAGAGAACTCGAAAAGTTTCGTGCAGAGAAAAGTTAGTATTACAAGTATTTAGAGAAAGTGGTGTGAAGTTACGAGTACGTCTCAAAGGTACAGAAAAGTTAATTTGGCTCAATAGCAGAGATGAGTCAATTTTGCCAATTATTAATTTATGTAAAAATAGAACTCCCAGCATCTTGGTTAGTAAGAGATGGGAGGTTAATTAATTGCAATCTACTGTGGTAAAAGGTTAAAGTTAAAGCCGCGAAGAGCAAAAAGAAGAAACTTCTTTTGAACAGACTCAATTCTGTCTTGGTGTACCGAATATTGAGGAGACCACACACAAGATCCGTATTTTAGAATAGGCCGAACAAGTGAAGTATATAGCAGCTTAGTCGTATAAGGGTCGTCGAATTCCTTAGACCATCGTTTGATAAATCCAAGAGATTGAGTCGCCATGTTGTACTGTAAGCGCGATATGTTTGTCAAATTTTAATCTATGATCGAGAAGAATTCTCAAATCGGTGACACAGTCTAATCTCTCAAGAGAAACTCGGTCGAGCATGTAATTAAATGTCTGAGGCGTACTTCTATAGAATTACATTTAGAGCACTTCAGAAACAACAAGTTGCATTTACACCAAGCAAATCCTGGTCCGATTGCAATAAAAAGGAGAGTTCTTGTCATTATATGAGAAGCACAGCTTCACATCATCGGCGTACAGTAGTACATAGGAGTGAAGGAAAATAGACGGGAGATCGTAAATAAATAAATTAAAAAGTAAAGGGCCAAGGTGGCTATCCAGGGGTACACCAGAGGTAACAAAGACAGGCTTAGACAGTGACGATTTAAAAAGAACTTTTTGGGTTCTACAAGCAAGATATTCGGAAATCCACATAAGAAGGCTGTGTGGAAATTCGATAGTACTAAATTACTGTTAATTAGTCAGTCTGCTTTTTGTTCTGAAAACCTTTGATAACAAGGGAGGTAATCTCAAGTAAGTTAGTGGTAGTAGATTTCGATTTCACAAAACCATGTTGGCAGGGTGAAATGATGGAGCTACATGAGTGTTGTAGTTGAAATGTTATCAGCTTCTCAAACACTTTGGGCATCGCGGATAATTTGGAAATACCCTAAATAGTTTTTAACATCAGACTTTGAACCACGTTTGTGAAGAGGAATTATAAATGATTCCTTCCAAATGGTTGGGAAAGAGCACGAGTTAACAGACAATTTAAATAATTTAAGCAAGGGCTTACATAGAGAATCAGCGCAGTACCTAAGTACACATCCTGGTACTCCATCTGGGCCTGGTGAATAACTTGGCTTGATTAAGTTAAGTATTAAGTTTCCAGGATCACAGGACTAAAAATGCAGTTGGATTTCGGCAAGGTATACGGATATGGGGAATTAGGAAGAAAGTTAGAAGATGAATAAGTAGTTTGAAAGAATTCTGCAAAAAGATCGGCTGAAGCCTGATCAGTATTTGCTTTCATGTCTTCATAAGAAACAGATGAGGGCAGTACGGAAGTTTTTCGTTTAATATTGACAAAGTTGTAGAACTGCCTTGGAATCTGAGCAAATTGCAAACGACAACGAATTAGGTAATTATTGTAACAACGCGAATTACAAACAACAAAATTTGTTCTGGCGATAATATAGCGAGAAAAATCTGAAGGATTATTCGAACTCTTAAATCTTTTATAATATCTAGACTTCACATTTTTAAGCATTGCTAATTCCTTAGAGAACCAAGGAGGTCTATTAGTTCTCCTGGGAAGCTCATCTGGAACTCATTGGTCAAAATGTGATGGCAAATTAAAATCACCAAATACAAAGAGGTAATCACTATTAGAAAGTAGTAACGAAATGGACTCAATAGCAGAAATATGCTCTAGGTATACAAATAAATCGGACTGTGGTGGACTATAAGAGCACGTTATATATATAGAAACAGTTTTATATATAATTTTAACGGCAATCAATTTAATGTTAATTAGGCAAGGAGAAAAAATATATTCAGCAATAAGGACACCACCTCCTATACGCGACAGACGATCGCATCTAAAAGATTTATTGCAAAATAATAATAATCTGAAATTTCGGGCTTTAGCCAGGTTTCTTTTTAGCCACACGTATTTCGCATATTTCGTGTCTTGTGTTAGTGTCAAACGCCATCAAATTGCACTTTAACTTAATTATGCATGGACTAACAAACGAACTTTTTCTTTTATAGTCAGTTTGTTCGACTTTCTGGGGCGGCTATTCGGAAACTTGTTGCAAGATTTCTATCTAAATCTATATATAAATTGACAATGGATCCGTCTTTACATCGATTTTAATTAAATCCAATTTGAAGGGTATTTAGATGCTGAAGTGCAGAATTCCAATTTTAATTCGTATAAATTTAATATAAAGCGAAGCAATCAATTTGAAATTGTCATTAATGCTAATTGTTGCTCGCTCGACTAGTTTCTTAGTGACGCAGCACCCACAAATATCGAAACAGATAAAATAAACAATAATGGCACGATGGCTCTTATTCACTATTTATTAATCAAATCGGTCTATATTCTGGTGTGTATAGGTCGTCACTTTAAAAATCTGTAAGGTTATAACTGTTAGAAAATACAAAATTAGAGCACTAAAAGAAATATACGAACCCTAGTCTCTTGATAGCGAACGAACAACTGAATACACAGAGAATCAATGCACAAAGCAACGGGCGACAGCTCCGCTTGGAGTTGACAACATGATCCATCGGCAAACGCGTAGATCCCCTTCTTTTACGTACGTTATCAAGTAGCTTCTCCTTGTAGAAAAGCCAATACTGCTCGTGACAGCCGGTTTCAGTCGGAGTAGTACTCGTAGTTGGGCCGTGCGAATTCCTCTCGTATGTGCGGGCGCAGCTCCTTTCCTGACATCCGAGTTGTCGATGTTTTTTTCCGGCCAGGCTGAAGGCGGCAATTTCAGAAAATTGGGGCCATCAAACCATTGCTTGTAGGCATCAGGCCCGCGTTGTGGTTTCGTGGCGACATCTGCTACGTTTAAGTTGCTTGGCACCCATCGCTAATCGTTGACCTTCGTGAGCTCCGTGATTTCTGCAACTCTCAACATTACAAATTGTTGATATTGACGAGGATTCCCTTTAAGCCATGCCAGGACGGTTTTTGAGTCCGACCACAAATGACGCTGCTAGTTTTGAATCTCATGCTGGTCTTTTATGCTCCTTAGTAGTCGAGCGCCGCTGACCGCTGCCTGAAGTTCAAGTCGTGGTATGGATAGCGGGCGCAGAGGCGCTACCTTGGATTTGGCTGAAACGAGTCGAAGAAAAACTTTACACTCATACTCAATTCGAAAATACGCTACCGCAGCAAAAGCGTCTTCTCCAGCATCCACAAATACATGAAGCTGTATTTGAACGTCTTCAGCTGTGCTATTTCCAAAGTAGCATCGTGGTATCCTGATCTCAGCTATCATTGGCAGAAATGAAAGCCAGGTTCGCTATCCTGTAATGCCGGCGTTATACCCTCGTCCCAATCTATTTCATTCGCCAGCTATTTTGGAGTAGCATTTTGAGGTACATCATGATGCATGAGACGAAACCCATGGGGTCGAAAACGGATATCAGGACATGCAGTTCTTCTCTTTTGGTTGGCACAATGTTGGCCGATATAATATTACGCTTTATGCGCACGAATTTGAGGACGTTCCTCACGCTCCAAATGTGAGGACGTTTAGTTGGTAGACCTCTACAGCCCTGTCTCCGAGCTGCGCCACAGAAAACGTTGTACCTGGGCGTCTTCCTCTCGTGCAATACGGTGGAACAATTCGGCTATATCTCTAGATACTCCGATGGATCGCATCCTGAAGTTGTACATTATCTTGAGCAGCGGTACAAGTAGATCTGGTCCTTTCAATAAGTAGTCGTTTAGTGAGGATCCTGATGACTTAGCGGCGGCGTCCCACACTAATCGCACTCTATCAGGCTTGTGTGGGTTGCGTACGGTGAATATCGGCAGATACCATACATTCTTGTTGGTGGCTACCACGGCGCTTTCACTCAGCTTTTTGGCGTAGCCTTTATCGATGAGATTATTCATCTGTTTATTTAGTTCGGCGGCGAGATGAGATTCACCAGCGATTTTTCTTTGTAGACATGCTAGTCTTTTCATTGCCGTAGGCATGCTGTCGGGGAACTGGCGATGGTCATCCTTCCATAGTAGTCCCACGGTGTACTTATCAACGTCGTGTCTAGTTGTAACGTTGTAATGGTGTTCTGGGGTACATGTTATACAGACAGCATGCACTTCTTCTACCTCTTCAGATTGCGGCTTACGATGGCTCTGAAGGACACTCGTTGCTGGTGCTCTCTGGTACACATGGAGAAGAGTATTGTGCTTCTCGTTGCACCCATTTACATGGCAAGACCTTTTGATCCAGCATGATCCTTTGTGCTTTTTGAGACACTGTGCGCACATTAGATTAGACTGCACTACTTCCCACCTGGACGCTACAGACATACCCTTGAAGCTGCCGCATGTGACGAGACTGTGCGGAGCTTCGCATATAATGCATATGACGCGCTGTGTATCCTCGCTTTTGGTTGCTGATCTTCTCGATGAGTTCCTGCAACAGCATCGGGTTATTCGATGAGCAGCTCCAGTTTACCCTTTGGTGACGGCAGATTATGCACGTTGTCCATCAGCACCTTTATTATGTGTTCCGGACGCCCGAAGTACATTTTTATCGTGCGTACAACATCAGGCAGCATATCTGGAAACGTTAGGCTGTCTCGCACGGTCTCTAACGCCTTCCCTTTAAGGCATTTCTGCAAGCGGATAATATTTTCCTCATTGCTGTAGCCGGCGATCCTTGTGCTGTTCTCATAAGAGCTGAGAAATAATGGCCAATCCTTGGGGTCTCCATTAAAGATTGGCAAGTCACTCGGTAGTGATAACCGAGCGTTTTGTTGATGTGGAGTTATGCCCCTAATGTTGTGAGGCACATCCGTATTTTTAGTGCACGCCTGCGTAGGGCTGCATCCGACAGACATATGATCGTTGCGTTCACACGCTCTTATCATATTGTTGGAAGGCTGTTAATCTGGCGATGATCCGTCTGATTGTGCGTGCGCGCGTAGCAAGGCGTACTTGCGACGCAAGAATTCCTTTTCGATGCACATTTCCTCTTCCAGTTGCTGAAATAAAAGTTGCTGCTCCTCCTGCCTTGGTTCCTCTTTAAGCTCCTCGTCGTCCTTGTTATGCAGCATGATCGTAGCATGTGACACGTTGTCAGTGTTTACCGATGCTAGTTCAGGAGTGAGGTTATGTATACCTGTCGTAGATGAAGTCCCGTTTTGCAAGTTATGTTGTTGGACTTACGCATGTTGCGCACAGGTGCTCGTGGAAACGCTATTATCCGATCCACTGCATAAGAAGTGATATTGACTTAAACACTTGTAGCATGTAAGCATGCTCTCATTGTCCGGCGCGGTACATCAAGAGCAACTGCTTGTCGATGCCATAGCTGTTGCGTAACTTTCGCACGTGGACTCACTTGTTCAAAAACTTTGTATTTTGCTATATTTTCCTTTCTGAAGTACGTAGCAACTCTGTCCCGTAGACATAGATAAAATAAACAATAATGGCACGTTGGCGGTTATTCACTATTTATTAATCAAATAGGTCTATATTGTATGATGCAGCTGCGGCCCCTGTTGGAAATTAGCTGCGCTGCTGTTATATTATTTTTGGTTGACAGTTTATATATACTATTGAACGAATTATATACGATGTGTAAAACAAACCCTAAAACAAGAGAGAGTTTCTGTTCACTTTGAGCTTAGACCCAAGAAGTACTAAATTAAGGCAAGATATTAAAAAAAAAAAAGGAAGAAAAGTGAGTAGACACTGTTTGTCATTGTTTAGTTTTATTAGTGTTGTGTGTTTATTTGGAAACTCTAATTTATTCCAAAAGTATTTTAATTTTTCAACTTGGTGTTAATATGCCTCGCGCACTAACGGGTAGAGTGAAAATAGATCGAAATAGAAATCATTATGAATTACATATAACGATAGTAATGAATAATAATTCGTAGAAATTTGTTTAGCTTTAACTGTGAACGAATGAATATAATTTGAAAATTTTGTGAAACAAAACATTTTGCATCAGAAATTACCCAAAATAATTAAAATTAGTTTTTTTTATGTTGTCATAAGGGTACTGTTTTTATTCAGGCGTTGAGTAAAACTATTTTTAAAACTATTTACTTAATAAAATTTTAAAATTCTAATATTTTAATTCAATCAATCAAGCGGAAAGACGGTCAGCGAAGAATTTTTTTGAAACTATTCTACAATAGCTTACAATGCTGTTTGTTGTTGTTTCCGCGAAACATACTTTGTAGCGGATTTTTTTTTAGTTAATAACATCTAACGACCTACGACCAGACTTGCCAAAGTTTGGAATCCAATCTTCTGAACACGCTTCCCCTTCCGTAGTTAACGAAACAAAATGGTCATTGGACTTTTGGTGCGCGGCGGTCTGGTCGCTCTGTTTTTCTGTTGACACAAAAAGGCTGCTTTCATGTTAGTTCATAGTCTAGTCTGTTGAATACTTTGTTTATGTATTACCTTCCTTAAACAAACAAAAGTTAAATAGCTCTGCCGGGAGGCAATGATGTCAACAGCAGCATTTGCTTTAAAATACTTACTCTAATCCATATATACAATATTAACCATATAACCCATATATACCATATATATATGCCATATATACCTCTTTATGTGGAATACTTTGAATACCATCTATTCTAGCAATAAACTAAATTACGTCTTAAGCGTGAAAGCCGCCTTGAAAACTTACTAAGTATCCTTTAATTTATACTTTCAAGATATAACCAGATCTATTTATAATCGTTTTAAATGTTACACGTGATTATACTTATATTATTTGAACTGTCGCGACAGCATTTCCCATCCTTAAAGATCAACAGACAAAAACCTGCCAGAGCTGTTGATCTAGTAAGAGGCTAAAGTAAACTTTTGGCTCACGTCTAGTCTGATATTTGGTCAACAACAAGTAAACAGCAAGTAGTAAGCCTGAATACGATGGCAGCTATGAAAAACTAATGGATGATTAGGTTCTATGCAGTAGTAAGGCGTATAATCAAGTATTAACCAAAAAACAGTCATAATGCACATAATAAGCCATATTTCAAGAACATCAAGTCAGCTCAACCTCAATTTATTTATTGTTGGTTATGTGATAAAATTAATAATTTCAGTTCCGCCTCGGCTAAACCAAAAGGCGGCATTCGATGGGCGTGCCTATCTTGCTATGTTATGCAGCGCGACTTCAGCAAGATGTATAATATGGTACGCAACCAGTTTAATAAATTGAGCAAAATAGCACAACGACTGGCGAGCGACTTTGAGTCAAACGTTGAATTGCTTAGTCAATTTAAATTTGAGCCGCGTCGTACAGTAGTAGCTGAGCTCTTAACTGTGCCCGTATCTATTCCTATTTCTCCATCCCTCACCCTAAATTCCTAACCTAACATATTAGACATTTCCCCTATACTTTCTCTGTCTCCTTCTCCCAGGAACTTTCCTAATTTCACTCCGCTATTTACGCCTGTTGCGGCACCCACTGCTCCAGTAGTTGCTCCATCACCATCTACTGGTGCTGTGGCGAAAGCTACACGATGTAAAAATAAGCACTCCCCTATCCCAGCTACTTCTGAAGGAGTTAGTCCCCCTTCTTTACTCCCTACTCTATCCGTCATTGCTCCTCGTAGACAAGTTTTTGTGTCTAGACTATCGGCTGATACAACTTGCGAGTCGATAGTTGGATATATAGCAAGTAGATAATGTATCTGTTACCAAATTTAACTTCTCTGCTCCTAGAGAAATCTCTTCTTTTAAAATTAACGTCACTTCAGTTTTCTTTAACACTATATGTGACTCTAATTTCTGGCCTCCACACATGATTGTTCATGAGTTTAGGCCGAAGAAACGACCGCAACCTTCACCTGTAGGTTTTCCTACTAGCATACCTGTCT